>JAKSZT010041954.1:0-12605 GCA_026826555.1 Tolypeutes matacus | reverse complement strand
AGTAGAAAATTCAAACTCCATTGGCATAGTCACAGTCTTAATGGACAAACCTTTCCCATGTTTTAAACACCTGTCCTCACAAAATAATGCAGTCATTTCAGGGCACATACCCACTACATCCTGCAAACGTACTTTGCTCTTTAACACAACAACACTGCAATGGCACAGAAACTTAGAAGTACCAAACAAACATCTCAATTCAACCCTCATTTGGAACAATTCAGGTATTAACCACACACTTCCTACAAACATAAACAGCAAAAATATAGGGAAAATATTCTGTGTTTTAACAGCTCTTATAAATAAACTGAATTATTTGGCATAGGAATTCAATCAGACAAGTATACAACTTAACCAAACTAAAACCTAGAAGAAAAAAAAACAAAAATCTCTTTACTTTTCTCTTTCAAAATCTTTTTTGCCAGAGTCATTTAATTTATGACCCCTCCAGCCCTCATTATTCCCCCCTTTGTGTAAATGTGGTATATGGCAGAACCCAGGTATTTAATATTTCTAGCCATCTGCATTCATATTTTATCCCCTCTGGGCCCTCAACAGCACTAACACTTGCAGGCACTGGTTTTTATTTTCTTTGCGGTAACACTGCATACCTAGTACTTCCCTGTGTGTAGACAGGAATTTGTACTATTGTATCTATCATCCCAAATGCCACCATCCTAAAACCCCAAGAAATGGCCTCTTATGGACAGATACCTAATCTTGGTTCCTTTCTTGAAACCTCATTCCAATCTCTAAAATGAAATGAATGGAAAAAAAGACATTTCTTAGGAGACCTAGAATTTGGATATCATGCCCATGACAATCCAATCTTAGAAAAACCCAGTATAGGACATACCATCTTCCACAGTCTGTTTTGGTTTGCAGGAATCCCACTATTAGAATGACCAATTTTAAACATCTCACTCCAACTACAACTATCCTGGAATGCAACCATGCAGGCCATAAACAATCAACAGGTAGAAATAAATAGTCTAGCATCAGTTGTCATATAAAATAGAAAAGCATTGGATGTTCACACAGCAGTTGCAGGAGGCACCTGTGCAATCATAAATGAGATGTGCTGTTTTTATATTAACAAAACTGGACAATTAGGAGAAAATCTTAAAGTCCTGAAAGAAAACAGAGATCATTGAAAGAGCCCAAAATAATAACTATGGAAATCAATCATGGCTATCCTCATTCCTCTCGTACTTTTCTTCACCCTTAAAATCAATCCATTTGCCCATTATAACACCATTACTAATAGTATTGCTGCTGCTTCTTTTTGGTCCTTGTCTCTTACAGCTTCTCATCTGATTCATACACTGAATCATACAGTCAACAACTCAGGAATATATAAACGGCATCTTTCTGCTGCACAAGCAACAATATCAACCCTTGCAAGACCTGAAACCACAGCCCCCTGGACAGGATGGAAGGGAACTTTTCTCTGCTCCTTGACAGCAGGAAGTGGCCAGATTGAGACAACGCCCAAATCCCCTCACTGTCCCATCCTGCCCAGTATCTATACCCCAATACCCAGGTCCCCCAACATATATATAAACAAAGAGTTAGGAATGTTAGGAGTTCCCCTTCACTAGTTTTGCAATAATTAACAAGCAGTGGCTCAATTCCCCCTGATATGCTTTAAGGAAAGACAAGCCCCCCTTTAAGCCTACATGTCTGAAAACAGGGCACTTCTCCAAAGGTTAAACAAAGAGACCACATGGAGATGAGAGTAAAGTGAGATAAAGAGCTTCACTCCCTCCACATCAAAGCACCACCTGCTCCTCCAGCATTCCAAGAAAACTTAAATCCCTAACCTACTACCCTCTAGCCATATAAGGGAACATTTTCACCTTCAGGGCTTCCTATCGGCCTCTATACCTTACTCAAACCCTTGACCTCTTCCTGCCGACTATCATTTCCCTGCCTAGGAATGTACAGTATAAATTAAAATCCCTCCTTTCCAGAGGTGGGCTGAAGTCTATTCTTCCCCACTCTGTTGGGAAGTCTTCCCAATAAACTTTCTGCCTGCAATTCAGTCTCCATGTCCCAGTGAGTGCTGTTTTTCCCAACAGCTTCAATGATAAGAGTTTCTATGGCATGCATTTTGTACAAAAATTTTTGGTCTAGATTTTCTTCTTAATAGCAAATGAAATAATATTAAACTACTCTAACATGGAGAATAACAGTGGGAAGACAACAAATGCCTCTCAGTGACTCCTCCATTTTTTAATCATCCAGAGGAGATCTTTCTACATGATTTCAGGAATCTTTACAGAAAGGTTGGAAGGCTCCAGATTATGTTTAAGGACACAATTTCTAATTTTCTCAATGTCTTTGTTCTGTTCTCTAGTTCAGAGAGATTCTTATGCAGGTACCGATATATAAATAACTGCTTTTATGGCATATTGTAATTTTTGAGAAAATATTTGAAATAAAAGCAGACTTATTCTGACAAAGAAAGCAGAATTCACAGATGCACCAACAGAAAGCCCAGGAACTCAGAGTACAAAAAACCCCCCAAACTCAAAATTTCTCCTATGGCTTGTGAAAGCCCCTACTCACACACATGAGAGAAAAAACACTTTTAGGGTCAATAAGTTGACAAAGAGTGGCTCTCAACTATTCACAAGATATCAGGGGGGAAAGGAATGGTTCATAAAAGTCAAGGACCTAATCCATCAAGCAGAGTGTACCGACCTCTGTCCCTATGCACACGTGGTAATAGCCTCCAAAAAGGAAGAAAAACAAAATGAAGGCATGTTTAGAGAAATAGGTAATTCCAAACCTTCATGTTTGACCCTCACCACCTTCTTTCTCTTAATATATTTTTTAGTGATGGATATCATTCACACATGAACATACATACACTGAAGTGTAGAGTAAAACTTGTGACCTTACAAAATAACTGGGCATAACTCCTTACAGGGGTCTCATACCCACATCTCCAGCAGGAACTTGAATTGGGATTCATATTTTAAAATTTGGCCAGAGCACCCTTCAATCATGAATAATAACTATAATCCATAGCTCACCTCTGGTGTACATTTCCTGACATCCCCACTATTTTTAAAACAAACATGTTTCATTGATACATATTAAACAAATACCCTATTTACCCCAAATGTACAATCCCTGGTGTTTGGTATATTCACAGAGGTGTGCATTCATCTCTTCAATCATTATTAAACATTTTCAAGATCTCTCTAGTAATTATAATAAAGGAAGAAAAAACAGATGAACAAACAAGAAATTACTCACCTCTCAATCCTTTCATTGACACTGCCATGCATAGGTGTTTTTCTGGCTTTCCTTGAACAATTTTTTTTTAATCTCAGTTTTATGGGTATATGTTCACATACCCCAGCATGTGGACAAAGTGAATAATGAATGGCTTTTTTTAAGCTGTTGAAATATCTTTATTGTAAAATTATAACCTGAAATGGATATTAGATTGAAAGAAAATGTAAATTTTAACAGGGAGTATATGGTTAGATTAGATTCAATATAATCCAAGATAAGAAAGAGATAGTATGGCACAAACATTTATAAAGGAAAATAATTAGTCTGCTATAATGGAAATAAATTTTAACAAAATCCTAATTATTACATTCCAGCTCAAACTCTCAGACATAATAATCTCTAAGAATAAAATAAAATTTTGTTTTATTATGCAATTTCCATTGAGGTGTTCATTCTTTCTGAGTAAAAAACTTCCTCTTTGGGAATTGCAGATATCTCATTGGCATAAATTAATGCAGATATCAAGATCACTAGGAAACCCATAGAATTTCCACACAGTGATCCTCAGAGCAAAAGAAGCCAAGAGTAGAGGGTGAAATGTGAATAAAATGAGAAAGTATTTTCATCTCAATGAAGAGCCAACATTATCAAAAGTCACCAGACACCAGAGACAAACAAGCTTAGTGCAATGGATAACCTTTTAGAGGAACATGAAATTGAAATTTTGTCCCTGGATTCCAAAATAGATCCCAGTGGTAAAGCCTGGAATGATAGAATCACTGTCACCTTCTCCACTGGTGAACCAGGAAAAACAGCCATGTGGCAGTTCCTAGCAACCTACCTGACCTGTCTTCTTTCTGCTCCTCCACCACAGGGTTCATAGGTGGGTGCTGCCCATACAATTCTGCAGAGTAATTATTTGGAGTTAAGGGGCATAAGAGAATGGGCTCTTTGAAAAAGACAGCATCAAGAGAGAAGGCACTGCTAAAAATAGACAAGAAAGAGAGAGAAAAGAATGGAATCCTAGAGAAATGTAACTAAGCTCTAATTCTCTTTTGCAGTGCAGTGTAGTGCTGGTTCAAAAATAGAAGTAAAAGGAAAAAATCCACTAGTCACCTTAGTAGTATGTGGAAAAGAGGATAACACAAGAGTTTTCAAAATAGGCACAACATATACACACAATGATCAAGACTTGTTGAAGGCTGATATGGAAAATGTTTTCAAATGTGTAGTACGGACCGTGGCTGGGGGTAACATTTTCGTGATATATTATCATGGTCTGTAAGAAATATTCCACCACATGGTGGTATTGTTGCAGCCAACCAGAAATAACCCAAAGGGCACTCTTGGGAGCACGGATGAACCAAGTTTTATTATGCACAGGACCAGAGGAGAGTTAAATCTCCAAAAATTCTGAGTGCCCTTTTCTGATTTTCATGTTTGTATAGGTACACTAAGTGGGCAAATTCCTGAGTAAGTGGGCAGGTGGGGTTACAAAAGCAAAGAAACTAGGTTAGTTTTTCTTTCTAAAAGCCAAAGACCATTAGGGAGGGAAAAGAGTCATTATCTGTATAGAGTTGTAAATTTCCATTCAAAGGGGCAGCCTGGGGTGCTTATCTTCCTGACTTAGATTCCAAGGAAAAAAGGGGAGGATGGAGGGTAGAGAGGGACCACAGACTGAGGGAGTTTATTTTATTTTATTTTTTTAAAGATTTTATTTATTTATTCATTTATCCCCCCCTTGCTGCTTGTGCTCGCTGGGTCAGCTAACTACGCCGCGCGGGCAGGCTCGGGGCCTCCCATATGGTAAACGGGAGCCCTACTGATTGAGCCACAGCCGCTTCCCTGAGGGAGTTTATTTTCTTAAACCTGTGGGTTTCTGCTGAGGGTGGGTTTGGGGGTCCAGGCACTTCCCTTATCACCCCCCCCCCTTTGATGCCTTTATAATTCTTTATGAGGCATAACTTGCTAGCATGGGGATTCTTCTATAGTCCCTAAGGGCTGATATTTAACACAAAGCATCACTTGGTGTTTTAAGGTGCTTAAGCAGAAGTGATATATTGTGTTAGGTACCATAGAATGCATAGCCCAAAAGTTAAGAGGAAAAAGACTGAGGCTATTACTGGCATAAATGGCAAAAATCAAAGAGAGGAGATACATGGTTTAAATGGTCTTTGGCCCATTCCTTTAACAGGGCCACTTTGTCCCTGGCTATTCCTGAGGAGTTTGCATAGAAACAGCACTCTTCCCCCAGGGGCCTGACAAATTCCCTCTGAACTAGGAGTGAGCAAGTCTAATCCTCACCTGTTTTGCAAAACCACTTCCGCCAATGAGTCTATCTGGTCTTGCAACCCATTGAGAATCCCCGATATTTCTTCAAGGTCATTTGATATTTCCCAAGCTAGTGTTTGTAAGCCCTCCTGACCAACTGTGAGAGAAGCCCCCACTACTGCTGCACTCCTGACCACTCCTAGTCCTAAGAGTATCAGAATTGCCTGTATTGCTCATTTGGCTTGGGAGAGCTCTCAGGGCAATTCATTTCCATACACCAAAAATGATGGTACTGGCCAAGCCAGGTAGCAGATGCCCCCGCCATCCTGGGGTAGGCACTGGTAGGTGTTGGTGCCACAGACCCAGATGGTGGAGTTGGTGGTGCATTGGTCAGGCTCACTGAGTGGGAAGATGGTGTCACTGTTGGCCCTTCCAAGAGGGAGGATGGTTGAAGGAGACCTGGTAGTTATGTTTTTACAGTTAGCCAGTTTTCCTGGGGGTTTGGTTATGTGGACTGGGAGGGGCCTGGTTCCTGCCACAGAGTTGTTATGGGTTAGGGGGGCTGTGTTCCATAGGACAGGTACAGGGAAGATGGCTAGACTGGAGGAAGTGCATAGCCAGCAGGAGGCAGCTATATCAGGTCGAGATTTATTTAGGGGTTGGTGGAAATTTTGAACCTGCTTCAAAAGAATGTTGCAGGGGCTGTTTTAACTTTGGCTTTTAGTATCTGGGCAGCTTTACTGATATTTTTTCATCGGGGTTTTTTCTGGGGGTTGGGTTACTGGGATCAGTTGGACCTTTGTGAGGTCCCTTGGGTCCGGCCCCATTGGGCTGTATATTCTGATTCCCAGTTTCAGTCCTGCCTGGGCTTTTAAAGAGGTATTTTCTGATCCAGTAGTTAGGTTTAATAAGGTAAGTTTTATGGGGTCACAGGTTTCCATGCCACACTCTGCCAGGCTGGGGATTTTCTGTAGGAGATACAGAGAAGTCAGTGGGATTCCCTTCCAAGGAGCGGTGGCACCTACTAGCAAGCTCCAAGAGTGGCAGTATCCTCTACCATTTTGAGGGTCTCAGCAGAGGTATTTGTCATAACTCCCATAGCTGCGACCCCTACACCCTCTCCCAGGGTCCGTTATGGGGGTGTGGGGGTAAGGGGTAGCCAGCAAGGTGTAAGGAGTGTTATCTTGGATTGCCCTGCAAGCATCAAATATTACAGAGGCTGAAGTTGCCCCTGCTGGGAACAGGACTGAAGTGTTCAGCATGGATTGTTTGCCCCAGCTTTGACTAACTTGCAGTTGCCATAGATTTTGGAAGTGAGTATGGGCTCTTAGGGAGGGGGCGAGGAAGTAAAGGATAAGCAAGTTAAGGCACAGAAACATCCTACTATACACCAGTGTGAGCAATTGCAATTAGGGCTCTATTCATAACAGTCCAGTCTGCAGGGACCACAGCAGTGAGTCCAACTCCAAATACCAAGGCAAGCAGGCTGTATAAGCACAGGATCCACCAGGAGCAGGGGTCCATTCAGCAGGCATTCAACGAGGTCGGTGCTTGAGTATCCTGGGTGACTCGCACTCTCAAGGGATGGCTGGGTATAGGTTGGGCTGTCCAGCTGTCCTGCTCTTTATTGAGACGTGCCTTCTTGACCCTAGAATGATGGATCCAAGGGGCAATGCATGCAACTTTAAGAGCAGTGGGAGTTACAAGGATTACAGTATGTGGACCTGTCCAGGAAAGCTGAAGGGATTCTTTTTTTCCAGTCTTTGACCCAGACTAGGTCCCCTGGCCAGTGGGGGTGCACTGTGTTTCCCAGGGGAATGAGATTCTGAGACAAGACAGTTTTATGTATTTCAGCTAGAGTTTTCCCCAGCTGCTGGAGAATGGAATCTTGGCTAGCCTCCCCCAGAAGTCTGAGATTTCCTCTGAATGCCCGGATAATTGGGGATGGACACCCAAATAGAATTTCAAAGGGTAGATAGCTAGTGGGTCCTGGGGTGCACCTAACTCAGAGAAGGGTCAAGGGAAGTAAGTCTACCCAGGGGAGACCAGTTTCCTGGCAGAATTTGGCTAGGGTGGCTTTGAGGGTTCGATTTATGTGTTCAAATTTCCCTGAGCCTGTAAGCAGTATGGAGTTTCCACTTGATTCCTAACATTTTTGCTAGCTCTTGGACTACAGCAGCCATGAGGTCTGGGCCATTGACACTTCCAATTTACAGTGGAAGCCCGTGTCATGGAATGATTTCTCTGAGCAAAGCTGTAGTCACTTCTCTTGTCTTTTCAGTGCTAGTGGGGAAAGCTTTGACCCACCCTGAAAAGGTGCATATCATCACCAACAGATATTTGTACCCCCGACTTGGTTTCACTTCCATGAAGTCTACTGTGATATCTTCAAAGGGGGCCATTCCTGTGTGCTGGACACCTGCCAGAGTATGGGGGCCCTGCAAGGGGTTGTTTTTGGACAAACTTGACACTGGTTGCTGATGGTGGCATAGAGAGAAGTAAACCAGGCTATGTAGTAGTATCTCCCAAGCAAGACTTCTAATGCAGTTTTCCCTAGGTGGGTGAGTTGGTGGTATTGCTGGATGCATGAGTGGCTACCTTTGGTACAAAAATCTGGTTATCCAGGAGTAGCCAAGCTCCTTCAGGGGTTCAGCTTCCCCCTTCTATTTCAGCTCACTCCTTTTCTTCCTTGGTATAGCTTAGTTGATCAGTCTTTTGTCCTAAGAGGGACAGTTGCAGTGTTCATTCTGGGACTTGTATTCCATGGGTTCCTTCAGCCACTTGCCATGCTGTTTTGTCAGTCAATCTGTTTCCTTGAGTGACCACATCCATTCATTTCTGATGTCCCTGGCAGTGGATGATGGTGACATTGTTTGGTTTCCAGATTGCTTCTAACAGTTGGAGAATTTCTTCTTTGTTTTTGATTTCCTTTCCCGCTGTCGTTAGAAGACCTACTTCTTTATAAATTGCCCTGTGGATATGAACGGTAGCAAATGTGTACTTAGAGTCAGTGTAAATGTTTACCACTTGTCTGGCGGCTAGTTGCAGGGCTTGGACCAGCACCCAGAGCTCGGCCTATTGCGCAGACCATCCCCATGGTAGAGACGCTGTTTCCACCACCCATTTGATAGTAGTGACTGCACACTGAGCAAGCTTTTCCCCATTTTTAACAAGACTGCTCCCATCTGTAAATAGTGTCTGATCTGGGAAAGGGAGTGGTTTGTCTTGGAGGTTGAGGCGACTGGCATAAACCTCTTCTGTCACTTCAATGCAGTCATGTTCTGGAGCCCCTTCCTCTTCTGGCAAAGAGGTGGCAAGGTTTAGACTGTGCACCATTTCTATTGTCACTCTGGGGTTTTCACAGAGTAAACCTTGATAATGTGTGAGCCGGGGATTCGATATCCACCGATGCCCATGTGAGTTCATAGGGCAGTGACTGCATGTGACACCATAATGTGAATGGCCTATCTGAGAGGCTTCTTTAATGAGGGTCATGGTTGCTGTCAAGGCTTTTAGGCAGGGTGGCCACCCTGCAGCCATGGAGTCCAGTTGCTTGCAGAGGTAAGCAATAGGTCTTTGCCAGGGGCCAACTGTTTGTGTGAGAACCCCCAATGCTACTCTTCTTTTCATGCATGAACAGGATAAAGTTTTGAGTTACATCTGGGAGCCCCGAGGTGGGGGCTTGGCTGAGTTGTCTTTTGATGTTTTGAAAGGCCCCCTGTTGAGCTTCTCCCCAGGCAAGAGGCTCCTTTTCCAGATCCACCGGAACTTCATAAAGGGGTTGGGCATTGCTGCAAATCTGGGAATCCAGATGCAGCAAAACCCTGCAGCTCCTGGGAACTTGCAAAGCTGTCTTTTTTGTGGTGGGGGTAGGGATGGTGCAGATCACTGTCTTTCATTCAGGTTGAGCATCCAGTGCCCTTGTGTGATGCTGAACCCCAGGTACTTGACTTGCTGTTTACAGATCTGAGCCTTCCTCCAAGATACTTTGTACCCAGTCTGTTTAGAAGTGGTAGGAGAGTCTGGGTCCCTCTCCAGCAGTCTTCTTCCATTTCACTGGCAAGTAGGAGGTCATCTACATATTGTAAGAGAGCACAACTGCAGTTTTCCTGGGGGTAGGTGGCCAAATCTGCTGCCAAAACTTCCCCAAAAAGGGTAGGGGAGTTTTTGAAGCCCTGCGAGAGCCAGATCCAAGTTAGCTGAGTTTTCTCCCGGGTTTTGTAATCTTCCCATTCAAAGACAAACAGAGGCTGGGTCGCAGGGGCCAGCCACAGGCAGAAGATGGCATCTTTCAAGTCCAGGCAAGTGAACCAGGTGGCTTCAGGTGGCAGCTGTCCTAACAAGGTGTACAGGTTAGGAACAACCTGATGTAAGGTGAGAGTGACTTTATTAATGGCTCATAAATCCTGCACTGGTTGATATCTGGTCACATCTAGCTTTTTTACTGGCAATAATGGGGTGTTCCAGGGTGAGTGGCATTCGATTAGGATCCCCTCTCTCCTTGGGTGGTCTATATGTTCGGCTATGTCCAATTGCGCTTCTCGGGGGATCGGATACTGCCTCTGCTGGATCAGGACCGCTCCAGGCTTCAGGTCGATAATGATGGGTGCATGGCTCCATTCCATTCCTGGTGGGTTTTTTTCTGCCCAAACCTGGGGGGAAAGTTCCAGCAGTTTTTCTGGATTCTGACCTGAACTTTCTTCTGCATGAAGTCTCCATTGTTTGCTTTGGGGCATGGTGACGAAGAGAGTGAGGCCGGTCCCGAGGCTTAAGTTTGCTGGCCTTCCATGTTTGAAGGAAATCTGGGGCCCCAGTTTGGTTAAGAGGTCCCTACCAAGCAGGGGAACTGGACATTCAGGCAGGTACAGAAATTATGAGTTACTTCATGGCCACCGAGCTGGCAAGTTCTTGACTGGCAAAAAGGCAGGTGGTTTGACTAGTCCCCAGTCGCTCTTATGATATTAGTGGTTTTTCCGCTAAAGGGGGAGATGGGGGTTGTAACCACAGAATGTTTAGCACCAGTGTCCACCATGAAAGTCATTGACTGGTCCCCAACTTGTAATTTGACCATGAGCTCATGGGGGCCAAGTTCCAGCCAGCCCGGTCGCCCCTATTCAAGGTTGAGTCCTGCTAGCCTGAGCAAATGGTCTCGGGGCTCAGGTCGGTATTTCCCTTTAGGGATGTTCCCTCTATGTGCTTGAGTCTTTGGGGGGCACTCATTTCTCCAGTGTCCACTCTCTTTGCAGTAAGCACATTGGTCTCTGGCCAGTGGCACATTTCTGGTGCTTGTCCCCCCTTTTTGAGGTGGTCCTTCTTGTCTGGTGGGGTTAGGATTTCCTAAGGCTGCTGCACGTAGGGAGGTTTCATGTTTTATTTGCTTCTTGTCTTCTCATTTGGCAGCTTCATCTCAATTGACAAATACTTTGTTGGTGACTTCCAGTAGTTGAGAGATGTTCATGCCTGCAAACCCTTCTAATTTTTGGAGCTTTCTTTTAATGTCCATTGGTGCCCGTGCAACAAAAGTGGCATTCACCATCCTCTGGTTTTCTGGAGCTTCTGGGTCAAAAGGAGTGTAGATCCTGAAGGCCTGGCAAAGCCACTCATAGAAATCTCCCGGAGACTCATCGGGCTTTTGAGTAACTAAAGTCGTCTTTGTCATGTTTGTGGATCATTTAGCCCCCTCTAGGACCCCTCAGAGGAGCACTTCCCGGTATTGCTGGAGCACAGCCAGTCCCTGTTCAGTGCTGAAGTCCCAGTTAGGCTGGGTTTCTGGTGCTGCTTCTTGTGCCCAATCTTCCAGGTTTAAGATGCCAGTAGGGGCTTGCTCTTGCAATCTCTTTCGGGCTTTCATCAGAAGTCATAGTCTCTCCTCCATATTAAATAAAGTCAGGAAGAGTTGGCAGAAATCATCCCAAGTAGGATCATGGGTTTGGAAAATAGATTCCATGAGATCAATAAGGGCCTGGGGTTTTTTTGAGTAGAGGGTGGGTGGTGCTTCCAGTTTAAGAGGTCTTAGTTGTGAAGGGTTGGTAGTATAATACAGGCTTCCCGGGTTGGATGGTCCCATTTTCGCCAATATAGGCCAGATCCCGTGTTTCATGGAGGGGCATCTGTAATGCGGGTCTTGCTGACTGGAGTCTCCTTGCTAGTGGGGTTGCAGGGCTTTCCTCAGAGGGGTCAATGTTCCCAGAGTGGTCAAAGGTGGAGGTGTTGCTGGGAGATCTGTCTGTATTCCCAGGCTAGTGGGAGACACTGAAGGTGGGGGTGTTTCTGGGAGATGTGCCTGCACTCCCAGGCCAGGAGGAAAAGCTAGAGCAGCCAGAGAGTATGGCGGTGGTGGTGGTGGTGGTGGGTCCCTCTCCGAGGACCCTTGATGAATGACTGGCTTCCAGAGCCCCATTTCCTGTGCAACCAGAACCCTGCTCTGTCCGTTTTTTTCAATGCACAATCGAAATCAAGGGGGCAGAGTCTGGGCTATCTCCAACCAAGAGTCAATGTAGGGAAACTGATTGAGGTGGCCAGGAGTTCCTGTGACCACCAGCCACATTGCATGGACCCTGGCTATATCCAGGGTCCCTTCCAAGGGCCAGTCAACATGAAAAGTGGACCACTCTACTTCACATAAGGCTCGGAGGGTGCCAGAGTTCATCTGGATGCCATAATCTCTGGAAAAACCCTTCTTGAAATTTTTGAGCATGCAGTTTAAGACAGTAGGTTTTGACTGTGATGAGCCCATACCCTGTGTCGGTGGTGCAAGAAAGACAAAGGAAGGGGTGCCTCTTTCAAGGTCATTCAGATGCTTGCCTGTCCGCATCTCTTGTAGGAACTTAAGCTCATCTTAGCTAAGGTGCCTGGGCAATTTTCAGGTGAACTATTATGCCATATGATGTAGCCATGAAAAACAGGTTGGAGACCACACTGGCTCCATAGCATATGCCAAGGAGTCACAGAATGGTATGGCAGGCACAAGCCCCTGCCGTCCACATTCATTCACACAGTTACTCAGAGGTTATGCAGTCCCTCTCACAGGGATTAACAGTGTTAAATCCACACCCTGCATTGGTGGTGCAAGACAGGCAAAGGAA
>JAKSZT010041953.1:0-35837 GCA_026826555.1 Tolypeutes matacus | reverse complement strand
AAAAAATAACATTTATGTAAGCAAATGCACATATATGCATATATATCTTATATCATTTTATAAATATTGGTTTGTATTGTGAAAAATTTGATTTTTACCCACAATAAATTGGAAAAAAGAAAAGAAAAAAGATATAAGGAAAGAACAGTAAATATTTTTCAAAACAAAAAGAAAAGAAAAAAAGAAATATCGGGGTCTCTCAACAGCTTGCAAGACCAGATAGACTCACTGACAGATGTGGTTTTACAAAACAGGATTAGACTTGCTCGCCACAAGTTCAGTGGGGCCAGTCCCTGAGGGAAGAATGCTGTTTCTATGCAAACTCCTCAGGAATAGTTAGGGACAAAGTGGTCCTACTGAAGGAATGAGCCAAAGACTGTTTAAACCATGTATACCAGGCATCTGCCTCCAGGAACTACTTCCAGTATCTCCTCTCCTGGATTTTACTATTTATGTCAGTAATAGCCTCAGTCTTTTTCCTCTTAACTTTTGGTCCATGCATTCTACTGTACCTAACAAAATACATCACTTCCTGCTTAAATGCCTTAAAAGAGAGGAATGATAAGGGAAGTGCTGAAACCCTAAACCCCCTCGGCAGAAACCCACAGCTTTAGGAAAATAAACTCCCCTCGGTCCCTTTCTCCCTTATTTTTTCTCCATGGAATCCACACCAGGAAAATAAGCCCTCCCTGCCTGCCCCTATGAACTGAAATTTACAACCCTAAATAGATAATGACTCTTTTCCTTCCTAATGACACTCTGCTTTTAAGAAGATAAGCTAACCTGGCTCCTCTGCATTTGTAATCCTGCCTGCCCACTTGTTTAGGAATTTGCCCACTTAGTGTTCCTATATAAACATGAAAATCGAGAAACAGGGCTCAGAATTTGGAGACTGAATTCTCCTCTGGGCCTGCGCATAATAAAACTTCATTCATCTGTACCCTCAGGAGCGCCAATTGGGTTTCATTCCGTCAGCCGCAACATGATGACGGAGGAAAATGGTATGAGCATTCTGACTGAGTGCAAATGTTTTGTTAGTTTACAGATAATGTTAAGAAATATATATTTACAAAAATAAGAATGTGGTGGTTTGGAGCCAAAAACTTGCAATGGAAGGAAGAAATGGACTCTAGTTATAATTCAGTTTAGGATGATATTCTCTGATAAATATATTTGGTGTATTTAAAATAAAAAAACATTTTTAAAGTGCTCAGTAAAATACAAATTTTGAAAGAAGGGTCAAATATCTATTGTCATCTACAAATAAATCTTTAAGAGAGAATGAATTTTTCCACATACCCTGTCAACACTATTTGGAAATGAAAGTTGTTAGCCCTATTTAAAAGTAAAGTCTTTAAAAACAAGAGGCTTCAATGACATGAGTACATGTGGAATGCATTTTGTACATAAACATTTGGACTAGATTTTCTTCTTAATAGTTAATGAAATAATATTAAACTACTCCAACATGGAGAATAATAGTGAGAAGACAACAAATGCTTCCCAGTGATTCCTCCATTTTTTAATAATCCCCATTTTAAATCGATCATTCAGAGGAGATTTTTCTTTTACATGATTTCAGGAATCTTTACACAATGGTTGAAAGGCTCCAGGTTTTGTTTCAAGGACACCATTTCTAATTTTCTTCAATGTCTTTGATCTGTTCTCGAGTTCAGACAGATTCTTATGCAGGTACCCATATATAAATAACTGCTCTTACACCATATTCTAATATTTGAGAAAATATTTGAAATAAAATCAGACTTATTCTTATATAGAAAGCAGAATCCACAGATACAACAAAGAAAAGCCCAGGAATTCAGAGTACAAATAGGCCCCCAATGTCAAAATTTCTCCTATGCCTTGTGAAAGCCCCTACTCACACCCAGGAGAGAAAAAACACCTGTAGTGTCAATAAGTTGACAAAGAGTGACTCTAAACTATTCACAAGATCAGCGGTAGAGGAATGATTCATAAAAGTCAAGGACCTAATCAATCAGGCAAAGTGTACCACCCTCTCTCCCTAGGCACACATGATCATAGCCTCCAACAATGAAGAAAAACAAAACAAAGACCAGTTTAGAGAAATAGGTAATTCCAAATCTTCATGTTTGACTCTAACCACACTCTTTCTTTTAATGTATTTTTCAGTGCCGGATATCATTCATACATGAACATACATAAACTTGAAGTGGAGAGCAAAACTTGCAACCATACAAATAAAGGGGCATAACACCTTACAGGGGTCCCATACACACATCTCCAGCAGGAACTTGAATTGGGATTCATTTTTTTAAAACTTGGCCAGAACATCTTTCACACATCACTAATAGCTATAATCCATGGCTCATCTCTGGTGTACATTTCCTGACATCTCCACTATTTTTAAAACAAATCTGTTTTATTGATACATATTAAAGCAATATTCTATTTATCCAAAGTGTACACTCCCTGGAGTTTGTTATTTTCACAGAGGTGTGCATTCATCTCTTCAATCATTATTAAACATTTTCAATATCTCTCTAATAGTTATAATCAAGAAAGAAAAACCAGATGAACAAACAAGTAATTATTCACCTCTCAATCCCTTTGTTGACACTGCCATGCATAGGTGTTTTTCTGGTTTTCCTTGAACAAATTTTTTTGTTTATCTCTCAGTTTTATGAATATATGTTCACACATCACAGCATGTGGACAAAGTGAATAATGAATGACTTTTTTAAGCTGTTAAATGATCTTTATTGTAAAATTATAAGCTGAAATGGATATTAGATTGAAAGAAAATATAAATCTTAAAAGTGAGTGTAAAGTTAGATAAGATTCAATATAATCCTTGATAAGAAAGAGATAGAATGGCACAAACATTTATAAAGGAAAATAATCAGTCTTATATAATGGAAATAAATAACAACAATATCCTAATTATCATATTCCAGCTCAAACTCTCAGACATAATAATCTCTAGGAATGAAATAAATTTTTGCTTTATTATGCAATTCCCATTGAGGCATTCATTCTTGCTGAGTAAAAAACTTCCTCTTTGAGAATTGCACACATCTCATTGGCATAAATTACCACAGATAACAAGATCATTAGGAAAACCATAGTATTTCCAACCAGTGATCCTCAGAGTAAAAGAAGCCAAGGGTAGAGGAAGAAATGAGAATAGAATGAGAAAGTATTGTAATCTCGATGAAAAACCAACATTATCAAAAGTCACCACACACCAGATTTATCCCAGCTTAGTGAAATGGATAAACTTTTTCAGGAATGTGGAATGGAAACTTTGGCCCTGGATTCCAATATGGCTTTCAGTGGTGGAGCCTGGAACGATAGAATCACGGTCACACTCGCCATTGGTGACCCAGGAAAAATGGTCTCATGGCAGTTCCTAACCACTGGCATGGCCTGTATTCTTTCTGCTCCTCCACCGCAGAGATCATAGGTGGGTGATGAACAAACAATTACTCCGACTAATGAGTTTTTCCACATACCCTGTCAACACGATATGGAAATGAAAGTTTTTAGCCCTTTTTAAAATTAAACTCTTTAAAACAAGAGGCTTCAATGATATGAGTTCATGTGGAATAGATTTTGTTCTTAAATATTGGGACTAGATTTTCTTCTTAATAGTTAATGAAATAATATTAAACTACTGTAACAGGGAGAATAATAGTGTGAAGACAACAAATGTTTCTCAGTGATTCCTCCATTGTTTGATAATCCCCATTTTAAATCGATCATTCTGAGGAGATCTTTTTACATGAATTCAGGAATCTTTACAAAATGGTTGGAAGGCTTCATGTTTTGTTTCTAGGACACCATTTCTAATTTTCCTGATGTCTTTGATCTGGTCTCAAGTTCAGAGAGATTCTCTTGCAGGTACCCATATATAAATAACTGTTCTTTTGCCATATTCTAATTTTTGAGAAATTATTTGAAATAAAATCAGACTTATTCTTACAAAGAAAGCAGAATCTGCAGATACACAAAAAGCCCAGGAACTCAGAATACAAACAGTCCCTCAACCTCAAAATTTCTCCTATGGCTTGCAAAAGTCCCTGCCTATACCCAGGAAAGAAAAGCTACTTGTAGGGTCAATAAGTTGACAAAGAGTGACTCTCAACTATTCAGCTAAAGAATTCAGAGTACAAACAGCCCCCCAACCTCAATATTTCTTCTATGGCTTGTGAAAGATGTTTTCCCTACCCAGGAGAGAAAAGCCACTTGTAGGTTGACTAAGTTGACAAAGAGCAACTCAACTTTTCACAAGATATCAGGGGGAAGGGGATGGTTCTTAAAAGTCAAGGTCATAATTCATCAGGCAGAGTGTACAACCATCCATCCCTATGCAGAGGTGATCATAGTCTCCAACAATGAAGAGAAAAAAAGTCATGTTTGACTCCCACCCACCTCTTTCTCTTAATATATTTTTTAATGATGGATATCATTCATACATGAGCATACATAAACATGAAGTATAGAGCAAAATTTTAGAGCTTAGAAATTAAAGCTGCATAACACCATGTAGTGGTCCCATATATCACATCTCCAGCCAGGCCTTGAATTGTGATTCATTTTCAAAACTCAGTATGAGCATCATTCAAACATGACTAATAATTGTATTGCCTGGCTCACTTTGGTGTGCATTTCCTGGTATCCACCCTATTTTTTTTTTTAATCTGTTTTATGGATACTTTTTTTTTTTTTAATTTTTCACGTCCTTTATTGTACTAAAAACAAAGGTGATTACAAAGGAGAATGCAGCAACAACAACGCTTTGTTTTCCTGTTCATGTCCATGTCATAATTAGTACTAACAGGAAAGCATTAACCTTTGGCATATATATTTTAAGTGTGTAAACAGCACATTCCACATTCTTTACTGTGTTAAAAACCAGAGACATCAGAAAGGTGAGCATAGAAAGAGAAAAGCTGTATGCACTGTTTCCTAACAGAAATTTTAGAATATTTACATACCCCAAATATTTAATAATATTTTTTGTTTTTTAAAATCCTTGAGTTTTCAAACATAGTACAACTGAGTTGCACTTGATTCATTTATACTTGGATTATACACTTCCTTTTCCCTCATTTTGTATTATTACAGAGGAAATAGGTTTTTAGTATACATGATTCAAGCATGGGGTGGGGGTGGGAAGGCATATTTCATTTCAAAATATTCCTTAGACTGGAAAAAAAATCTCTTTTGGAGTAGTCATGTTTATTTTATAGTAACTACAGCAGAACAATTTAGTATGTTATTGCAGAAATACAAACAGCTTTATAGAACAAAATACTATTTTCTAGCTGCCTTACAGCATTTACTCAAGAAAACAGAACAAAATTTCTCAGTTTCATTAATCAGCTTTGTAAATATTTTGCCAGAGCTTTTTTCTTCGGTTGGAGAAAGCAAATAAAAAAACTTAAAAGCCCACATGTGTCTATTTTGCTTTAGCTTGGTGTATTTGTTAAGAGTAAATTCAGTGTGTCTCTGCAGTTCATCAATATGTGTATTTAGAAGTTTCTCAAGGTCTTTTGCGCGCTTCTCTTCTTTCAGAAGGAAATGCTGTGCAGCCAAAGAAGCGGGAAAGGACATCTCTGAGGGAGACAGTGGGAACACCTCCTCGTCAGGCAGCGGGCTCGCCACTTCTCGGGTTTGAAAGGTCAGAAGTGCTGCGCTTCCATCTGGCTCACGGTCCTGGCTTAGTCTATCTTCACTTTCTTTCATTTTCATTTGGCTTTGATAGGCGAGCCTTACTGTTTCGTCGTAGGTATTAGTCCATGGTGGTTTTCCATTGGAATGAAGTTTGGCAAGATCATTCCAGAGCCTCTCCTTCTCATACTCCAGTTTGTTAATAGATGTGTGCCTTGACCGTACCCTGTTAGTGAGGTCCATGCTCGCGCGCGGGCCGGGCTCTGGGCCCCCCATCATGCCCTTCAGGTGCGTGTTTTCCGTTTTGACAGCCTTGTATCTCATATCCGAGACCTGTTGTTTCGCCAACATCTTTTCTTTTATTTCTAGCTCCATTTTTGGCTGCCTTTCCAGAAGGGCAGCTTTCTTCATAACAGTTGCTATGGTTATCTCCTTCTGACGAAGCTCCTCTGTTAGGTCAAAAATTTCATTCCTCCTTCTTTCCTGCTCAGAACTCTGGTACTCCTCCTCCTGGCAGAGCTGGCTTCTTAACCTTGTTCAATTCCTTTTCATGATTTGGTTGATCTGGGAACACTGAAAGCAGCTCTTTTCTTTTCCTTTCCGGTTCTTTAAAACAAAGTGAATAAGATAATTCAAGCCTTTTTCTATTTTCTTGAGCATTTTGGATCTCTCCTATTTTTAATAATTCTCTGTGCAGCTGCAATCGTTCCATTTCTATAATTCTCAAGAGATCATCACGTGACTGTAACTCACTTTTCACCTCTGATAGTCCTGCTTCCATGGCCTCCAACTTGTGGTTCAAATTGCTCATTTCAAATGGTATTTCTTCTTTGGGTTGCTGTAATTCTTTTTGGTGAACTTTGTTTTGTTTCATCTGGTGTAACTTCAGTTTTTCAAAGCTATTTGTCAGCTTGGAGAATTGGGCTTTTAAGGTTTGAAGCTGTCCTTCATAGTTCTGAGTCATGGCTAAGTTACATTTCTCCAGACTATCCAACTTCTGGCGAAGTAACCCCACCTCTTGACCTTTCTGATCCAAACAAGTTTGTGCATTTGCCAGTTCTTGATCCCGAAGATCTAATCGCATCTCTAAAGCCCTCATCTTCCTTTCCCAATCCAATTTTTTGTTGCTTACCATGATGTTAATTTGTTCCATTAATTCCTGAAGCTCAGCCTCACAAGGAGAAGCTCCTATTGCATTAGGGGCCTTGTTCTCCATGTCAAAAAGCAGTTGCATCCGGTTTATATTTCTTGATTTTTAATTTGCTGCGCCGCGCCGAGCCGCGCCCGCCCGAGGGGTCTGGCCCTGGAGCAGGGAGGCCGGGGCCCCCAGGACCCGCCCGAGCCCCTGTGCCCGCCCTGCTTATGGATACATTTTTAACCAATATCCTATTTATCAAAAGTGTACAATCCCTGGTGTTTGGTATATTCACAGAGGTGAGCATTCATCTCTACAATCATTATTAAACATTTCCAATATTGCTATATTCGTAATAATAGAGAAAGAAACACCAGAGACAAAGTAGAAATTATTCACCTCTCAATCATTTTGTTTCCACCACTGTGCATAGTTGTCATTCTGGTCTCCTTGCACAAATATTTATTTTTTCATCAAGCAGTTTTAATGGTATATATTCACATACCACATCATGTGAAGAAAGTGAATAATGAATAGCTTTTTTCAAAGCTGTTGAAAAAATCTTTATTGTAAAATTATAAAATAAAATGGATATTAGTTTGAAAGAAAGGTAAATTTTAAAAGCGAGTGTAAGATTTGGCTACATTTAATATAATCCATGATAAGAAAGAGATAGTATGGCACAAAGGTCTATAAAGGAAAATAATTAGATTAATATAATGGAAATAAATTATAACTAAATTCTAATTATTATATTCCAGCTCGAACTCTTGGACATAATAATCTCCAAATATGAAATGAATTTTTGTTTACTTTTGCAATTTCCATTGAGATGCTCATACTTTCTGAGTAAAAAATATTTCATCTTTGGGATTTGCACACATCTCATTGGCAAAAATTACCATAGATAACAAGATCACTAGGAAAACCACAGGATTTCCAACCAGGGATCCTCAAAGCAGAGGAAGCCAAAGGCAGAGGAAGAAATAAGAATAGAATGAGAAAGTATTGTCATCTCAGTGAAGAGTCAACATTATCAAAAGTCACCAGACACCAGATACATCTCAGTTTAGTGAAATGGATGACCTTTTCAAGGAACATGGAATTGAACTTTTGGTCCTGGGTTCCAAAATGTTTCCCAGTGTTGGAGGCTGGCAGGATAGAATCATGCTCACCCTCGCCATTGTCAGCCATGCAGGGGTTCCTAGCCACTGGCCTGGCCTGTCTTCTTTCACCTCTTACACTGCAGGGATCATAGGTGGGTGTTACCCAAACAATTCCTCAGACTAATTATTTGGACCTCAGGGGGATGGAGAATGGTTTCTTTAGAAAGACAACATCTAGAGAGAAGGCATTGCTAAAACTAGACAAGAAAGAGAGAGAAAAGAATGGAATCCTAGAGAAAAGTAACTAAGCTCTAATTCTCTTTTGCAGTGTGGTGTGGTGCTGCTTCAAAAATAGAAATAAGATGAAAAATCCACTAGACAAACTCAGGATGATGTGGAAAAATTAAACCATAAGAGTTCTCAAAACAGACACACCATATACACACAACTATTGAGACATGTTGAAGGCAGGGTATGGAAAATGTGTTTGAAACATAGTGTATGGACCATGGCTGGTGGTAAAAAATTCATAGTATTTTATCATGATCTGTAAGAAATATTGCACCACAGTGTGGTGTGATGATGGAGGAAAGTGGTATCAAAATTCTGACCAAGTACATAAATGTTTTGTTAGTTCACAGTTCTGTTAATAAAAATATATTTACAAAAATAAAAATGTGATGGGTTGGAGGCAAAAACACAAAATGGAAGAAATGGACTCTAGTTATAACTCAGATTGGGGCGATATTCTCTCATATACATATTTGGTGTATTTAAAATGAAAAAAAAAATTTTTTTAAGTACTCAGTAAAATACAAATCTTAAAAGAAGAGTTAAATATCTATTATCACCTCAAATAAATCTTTACCTAAGAGAGAAAGAATTTTTCCATCTATCCTGTCAATGGTATTTGGAAATGAAAGCCCTTTTTAAAAGTAAATTCATTAAAAACAAGAGTAAAACTTGTGTCCCTACAAAATAAAGAGACATAACACCCTACAGGGTCCCATATGTCACATCTCCACCAGGACCTTGAAGTGTTGGGATTCATTGTTAAAAACTCAGCAAGAGGAATAAAGTGCTAACACATGGAATAACATGGATGGATCTTGAAGACCTTATGTTGAGTGAAGCAAGCCAGGCACTGAAGGATGAACAGTATATGACCTCACTGATTTGAACTGAGGAAAGTGAGCAGTCTCTGAGAACCATTGTCTGAAAGATAGGTTAACAAGGGAGAGGAAGAGAAGAGCAGGCTTTGAGCCATCACCCATATGGACATAATCTATGGTAAAGGAATAGATTATAGTTGCATAATGAAGGATAGGACAGATGGGTAGTGATATTACTGGGTTAGGTGGTGCAGCGTTGACAGGTGGGTAGATTAGGAACAGCAGGGCATATAACTATGAATCTTGACATTCCATGAGTCAAGACAGGGTAGTGTCATATGCCCCAGGGGGGTGGGGAGGAGGGAACAGTTAAGATCTAATGGGGTATTTAGTGGTCATGGGAAAGGTTTTTCATTACCTTACATTAATGGACACAGGACATGGTAAACATCATCAAAACTTATTAAACTGTATCATCTAAATAGTAAACTATACTGTAAATCATTGACAATGTTTAGTTGCTATATTTTGCTATCTGTATAACAGTTATAATAATGCTAACATCCAAAAAAAAAAGGGAGGGATTAATATGGGGTGGGGAAGGGGGTGGTGGTTTGGTATCTCGGAGTCTCTGGTACTCCGTGTGTGACTTTCCTGTGACCTAAAACTTCTTTGAAAATTAAATGAAAAATTGGGAGACAATGGGGATTGAGAGGGGGAAGGTGTCATGGCACACCGGACATCTGATAACACAGTGATAAAAGGAAAAAAAGAATATATATATATATTTAAGGCATTTCTTTTGCTTTTTCCCGTTTTTTGAAGGTCCCAATCCACTAATTATATTTTGTTTTGTTTTGTTTTTTGTTTGATTGTTTGTTTGTTTGTTTGTTTTTCCCCTGAGTTTCCTTATGTTTGTCTCTTGCATGTAAGCTTATCATTGTTGTTTCTTTTTCCTATTAAGTGTATTTAATTATTTTATGGACTACATGTTCATGGAGGATTTGGATCACAGAAGGGTTACAATGGGTACTGCAGGGGATTATTGGTGGGGGGTGTCTGGGAGGAGAGATTCATGGGAGTTAGTTCATCCGAATATACATGAAAGATATAAAAAATTGTTCAAAAGATCAAAAGATGGGGCATGGCCACAATGGGTGGACAATGACACAATAAATGAGGGAATCTGAATTCTTAGCCTGGAGAGGTCTGCCACATTCTCCAAGGGAGCAGCAACAGTCCTCTGACTTCAGGGACAGTGTCTGTCAAAAGAGGATGACCCACTGATGAGTTCTTGTTATTGATGACTACCCTTATGAGTCTTTGCTCTGGTAACTGAAACTTAGCTTACTGTTATGGGGTGCCTAAGGGTTGCCACCTGAGAGCCTCCTTGTTGCTCAAATGTGGCCTCTCTCTAAGCCAAACTCAGCATATGATTGCATTACCTTCCCCCCAACATGGGACATGACTCCTGGGGATGAGCCTCCCTGGCAACGAGGGATTAATACCAAGTGCCAACTGGCAACACAATTGGAAAAAGACCTTGAGTAAAAGGGGGAAAAGGTAAAGACAAATGAGTTCAAATGGCTAAGAGCCTTCAAAGAGAGTCGGGAGGTCATCCCAGAGGTAACGCTTGTGCACACCTCAATAGGAGCTCATAGAACGTCAAAGTGCATATCACCCCACACAGAGGGGCTTCTGAGAGCTCTGGAGACACCCAGGTCCTATATAAGGGGGGATAGCCCCTGAGACTGGTGCCTTATCAGTGGACTTTATTTTGGAATCTGTGCTCCTGAGAGTGACAGAATTGGACTCAAATAAGTCCTCCCTGCACATGGTTCATCAGTCCCTTCTATTCAAACCTATATGTGATGTGGAGTTTTTAGGTATATTTCCAGAGACTGGAGCCTCTGGCCTACCTATGTGCCAGTTGTGTATGGAATCTCGGTGGAGCTGCAACTCCTACCCTACAGCTCAATGGACTCATCCAAGTCACCTGGCGAGGAGACAACGATGGGCAATGGCCATCCCAGGGAATGGTGAGGGCCTGCATCTGCAGGCAGGATCATCCCACCCACCATATCCATGGGATATAATCCCTCTCTCACTTGGAGGTGGAGTGGACATCACCATCCCAGTCCCCTCAGGATTGGGGGAAGAACTATGGACTAGAGTGGAATTAATGGTATTTTGTTGTACACATATGGTGATTCTAGCAATGGAAGAAATTATAACAGTGAGGTGGAGCCAGTGGCCACTGGACACTTTCGGGGCAGGGAGGGGATGTGCAGTTGAAATACAGGGGCTTTTTTGGGATTTGGAGGTTGTCTTGAGTGCCATTGTGGCAACGGATGTAGGCCATTTTAAATCAGCACACACCATTCAGAACTGTGTGGGATGGAGTGTGGTCTACGATATGAACTGTGGTCTATGGTTGGTGGTAAGGCCCCAGGATGTGTAATTCCATTGAGGGTGATGGGCCACATTTGCGGGAGATGTTTGTGTGGGATGTGGTGGGAGGTATGGGAGGTGGTGAACATGGGAATTCCAGTAGGTTCTGTGTAATATTTTAGGTAATCTAAGCACCTCTTAAAATAATAATAATAAAATAAAATTATATATATATATAACATTTTTGTAAGCAAATGCACATATATGCATACATATTTATATATCATTTTACAAATAAAAAAAAAATTAAGTCCAGATGAATCTAAACTTAAATTTAAAAGTAAAAACACAAAAATGCTAAAAAAATTTGTTGAAAAATATGGAGAAATATTTCATTAAGAATGAATTCTTGCTGAATTCTTTGAAATCTACCTATGTAAGATATTTTAAAAAGAAAATATTGATGTCTAATGTGTAAATATTTTAAAAATTTTCATAATCAATAAATGTCTGCCTAACATAAAACATGTAAAAAATATATCACAAGCCTGAATTGTATTAATTACACATACAAAAATAAAATGGAAAAAATTAGTGTATAATTATCTCATAACAACAACACAAAAAAACTCTGCAAGAGTGTCATTCAAACATTACTAACTCTAGTCCATGTCTCACCTTGATGTACATTTCCAGCATCCTCCCTAATTTTTAAAACAAATCTATTTTAGGGATACATATTAATATAATATCCTATTTATCCAAAGTGTACAATTACTGGTGTTTAGCATATTCACAGAGATGGGCATTCATCTCTTCAATCATTATTAAACATTTTCATTATTGCCATAGTAATAATAATAAAGAAAGAAAAACCAGACAAACAAGGAAATTATGGCTGTCTCAATCTCTTTGTTTCCACTGCTGTGCATAGGTGATATTCTGGCTTTCCTTGCATGAATATTTATTTGTCTATTGAGCAGTTTTATTGAGATATATTCACATACTAATTATGTGGACAAAATGTACAATGAATGGCTTTTTTTAAGCTTTGAAATTATCTTTGTCATAAAATTATAAAATAAAATGGAAATAAGATTGAAAGAAATGGTATATTTTAAAAGAGATTGTAGGGTTAGGTTAGATTTAATATAATCCATGATAAGCAAGAGAGTGTGGCAACAAACATTTATAAAGGAAAAGAATTACTCTAATATAAAGGAAATAAAGTATAGCAAAATTCGAATTATTATATTTCAACTTGAACTCTCAGACATAATCATCTCTAAGAATGAAATAAATTTTTGTTTTAGTTATGCAATTTCCATTAGGGAGATCTTCTTTCTGAGTGAAAAAATCCATTTTTGAAATTCCTCACATCTCATTGGCATAAAATAGTGCAGATAACAAGGTTTCTAGGAAGACCACAAAATTTAAACCTGGAACCCTCAAGGCACAGGAAGCCCAGGGTAGGGGAAGAAATGGCAAAACAAAAAGAGAAAATATTTATGATCAATAATGACCCAACCTCATCAAAAGCCCCTGGATGCCAGAAACATCTCAGCTTAGAACAATGGACAATCTTTTCAAGGAACATAAATTGAACTTTGGGCTCTGTGTTCCAAAATGGGTCCCATCGCTGGAGGCTGGTAGTATAGAATCAAGCACACCCTCGACTTTGCCAGCCTAGGAAAAGTGGCCAAACCATAGTTCCTAGAAACTGGCCTCCTTGTCTTCTTTCCCCTCCTTCACCACAGGGATCCTAGGTGGGTGCTATGCAAACAAATATGCAAACTTGGAGCCCGGGGCATGGAGGGTGGGTTATTTTGAAAAGACAACATCTAGAGAGAAGGCACTGCTGAAAATAGACAAGAATGAGAGAAAAAAGAATGGAATCCCAAAGAACAGTAACTAAGCTCTAATTCCATTTTGCAGTTGGGTGTGGTGGTGGTTCAAATACAGAAGTAAAATGAAAAACCTACTAGTCAAAACATGACTCTGGGGAAAAAACTAAAACACAAGAGTGGTCAAAACAGACACACCATATACAGACAGCTATCATGACATGTTGACATGAGATATGAAAAATGTGTTTCAAAGGTATTGTATGCACCAAGGCTGATGGTAACAATTTCATGTTATTTTATCATGATCTCTAAGAACTATCCCACCACGCTGTGCTGTGTTGTTGGAGGACAGTTGTATGGGAATTCTAACCAATTCCATAATTGTTTTGTAAGTTCAAAGCTTCTCTAAAGAGAAATATATTTGCTAAAATAATAATGTGGTGGGTTGGAGGCAGATACACTAAGTGGAAGAAATGGACCCTCGCTATAAGTCAGATTAGGATGATATTCTTTCATACACATATTTGGTGTATTTAAAATAGAAAAACCATTTTCAAAATACTTGATAAAATACAAATTTTAAAATAAGATTTAAATATCTATTATCATCTTCAAATAAATTATTACCTAAGAGTGAAAGCATTTTTCAAAATATACAGTCAATGCTATTTGGAAATGAAAGTTGTTAGTTCTTTTTAAAAGTAAACTCTTTTAAAACAAGAGGCTTCAATGATATCAGTTTGGAGGGAATGCATTTTGTACATACATTTTTGGACTAGATTTTCTTATTAACAGTTAATGAAATAATGTTAGCTATACTAACTGGGAGAATAATGATAAGAAGACTCCAAATGCTTCCCTTTGATTCCTTCATTTTTTAATAATCCCACTTTTTATCTGATAATTCAGAGGAGTTGTTTTTACATTATTTCATGAATCTTTGAAGGATGGTTAGAAGGCTCCAGCTTTTGTTTCAAGGAAATCATTTCTGATTTTCTCTATATCTTTGAGTTGTTCTCGAGTATAGGGTGATTCTGGTGTAGGTACTTATATTTAAATAACTGCTCTAATATCATATTCTAATTTTTTAGAATGTATTTGAAATAAAATGAAAGTTATACTTTTATGCTCCCCAGAGTGACAGAATTGGACTCATTTGTTTTCCCTACACATGGCTCTTCTGTCCTATGTGAACCTATAATTAGTACTAGAGTTGGTAGGTGTACATCCAAGAGACTTAAATCTTTGAGCTGTCCATGTGCCAGCAGGACCCTGAATCTCAATGGAGTTGCAACACCCACTCTCCAGTTCGTTGGTCTCACCCAGGACAACTAACATGGAGGTGATGATGGACAACTACCATACAAAGGAACCAAGAAAGTCTACAACTGCAAGTAATAGAGTCCCATCCATTGGCCCTGCCGGATCACAGCCCCCTTTCAATTAGAGTTGGAGTGGACATCACCATCCCAGAATCCTCAGGATTGGGGAATGAACTATGGACTAAAGTAGACCTACAGGTATTCTACTGTAGACTTATTGTGATTCTAGCAATGGAAGAAATTATATCACTGATGTGGAGGCAGTGGTCACTGGAGGTTTTGAGGGCAGGGAGAGGGAAAAACAAGTATAATACAGGGGCATTTTGGGGACTTGGGAATTGTCCTGAATGACATTCCCATGACAGATATAGGCCATTATAAATCTTGCCATAACCTACAGAATTCTGTGGGAGAGACTGTAAATTACAATGTAAACTTTAATCCACACTTAGTGACAATGCTTCAAAATGTGTTCTTCAGTTGCAATGAATGTACCTTACTAATGAAGAACGTTGTTAATGCGGGAGGTGTGGGGAGTGGGCATATAGGAATCCCCCCTTTTTTTTTTTCATTTTTAAAAAATTTGTTGAAGTATATCACATGTATATAAACATACATCAAAAATAAATGAATAGTAATAGTTGTGAACTTACAAAACAACATACATAATATCATACAGAGACATCATACCTTACCCTACAACCAATACCTTGTATTGTTGTGAAACATTTTTAATTGGTTAAAGAGCATCCTCAAAAATATTACTACCAACCAAAGCATCTTACATTTGTATTTTCCCCAACCTACCTTATTATTATTATTATATCATTTATATATGAACATGCATAAACAATAAGTGTATAATAAAAGTGAACATACAAAGCAAACATGCATAACATCATACAGGGGTCCCATACATCAACTCACTACCAAAACATTGCATTGTTGTGAGACATTTGTTACAAATGATGAATGCATATCATCAAAATCTTACTACAAACTATAGTCCTTGTCTTACATTTGGTGTATTTTCCCCACAACCTAGGAGGAGCAGATTCATCACAAAGGTATTTCACCCTTCAGCAAGAGGCTGCTGTTCCATATTAACTTTGAAAAGCAGGTATTTTAGGGGATAACCCCACTGGTTCAACTGTATATTTACACAAGGTTTTCTTAACTATGAGACACTGGGTTTGGGGGTAATGTGAGGGTTAGGAATCAAAATTTATTAATGCCTACTTGTCAGTGAATAATTACAATTTAATTTATAAATTTGACATCAGTCTTGTCTCTTTCATGTATTTCTCCTGCTATTTCACCCTTCCTACATAATACCAGATCTTCTGGGAATCATCTAAAACAATAGTGTAGAGTAATTGATGAGAAAAAAATTGATCATACATCAAAGAAGAAAGCAATGGAAATATTCCTGAGGTGTGAGATGCTATCCAAAATGGGATGCTGGAATTTTTAGGTATACTTCCAGAGACTGGAGCATCTGGCCTACCTATGTGCCAGGTGTGCATGAAATCTCGGTGGAGCTGCAACTCCTACCCTACAGCTCAATGGAATCATCCAAGTCACCTGGTGAGGAGACAATGATAGGCAATGGCCATCCCAGGGAATGGTGAGGGCCTGCATCTGCAGGCAGGATCATCCCACCCACCATATCCATGGGATATAAGCCCTCTCTCACTTGGAGTTGGCGTGGACATCACCATCCCAGTCCCCTCAGGATTGGGGGAAGAACTATGGACTAGAGTGGACTTGATGGTGTTCTCTTGTTCACATATGGTGATTCTAGCAATGGAAGAAATTATGACAATGAGGTGGAGCCAGTGGCCACTTGACACTTTTGGTTTAGGGAGGGGATGAGCAGTTGAAATACAGGGGCTTCTTTGGGAGTTAGAGGTTGTCCTGAGTACTGTTGTGGCAACGGATGTAGGCCATTTTATATCAGCACACACCGCTCAGAACTGAGTGCGAGAGAGTGTGGTCTACGGTGTGAACTGTGGTCTATGGTTGGTGGCAAGGCTCCAGGATGCATAAGTTCATTGAGGGTGGTGGGCCACACTTGTTTTCTGGACTAGGTCAAATTATCCTATGTATGTTTGGAACAACTTGAGCCTTTTATTCACACTGGGAACTCAGTTTATAATAAGTAATGTAGTTATTGGATTAAAGTTTTCTTCTTTTAAATATGTAAGATCTATTAGTGCACAGAATGGGAGTGGAAACTAAATTGCTGCTCAAAGGAAATATAATGAATCCACATGTATAACTGTAAAGATCCTTGCAAACACCTTACACAAAATAATAGGAAGCAGGTAAAAAATGATTTAAGTAACTTATGTTTATCCACATTGGATTAAAAATATTAACATTTCCACATGTGGCATTAGGCACATTTCAAGTATTCAATAGACACGATTGGCTATGGTATTGGACAACAAATTCTAAGGCATGACAAATAATAAAATCCAGCTAAAACCCAGGTAGTTCTAATAAATATTCAGAAATGAAAAACAGAGCAGAGCTTGGAGCATAGAAATTTTAGGTGCCAGAATTCAACTAATATTTAACAAAGAGCATTTGGAACAGCTGTTTTTCAAGGGCTACTTATAGGCTGGGACCAAGCTATACAAATTCCTACCTTGGTACTTAAGCACCTTTGGATTCAGCTGTAGAATAGTTCTTAGGTGGAGCTTCAGTTCTCTGACCTCAGAAAACAGCTCCTCCAGCTGAAACTTGGGCCTGATGTCCTTCTGAGAGATCACAGAACAAAAAGGGCACAATAAACCCTCCCAATGGGGATCTTTCTTCAGTGACTTGATGCAGTACAGAAAGCAGACAAATCCACATTTTAAGTGCATGGGATTTTCAAGGTACTCCAGACAAAGAAGACACCTACTTGCTTCTTTAAAGTGTTCAGTCACTGACACTATATGGGGGGGAAATGAGAATGATAATGGAATTTCTAAGAGTTAAATGATAATATACCTTGGGCATCTTTCATGTTACATGCCTAAGGAAATTTTATACTATCTATGTGCAATCCCTAGTTCTAATAATGAAAATATGGTATTAATGCAAATACAAAGACTCATGGCCCTGACTTACGAGATTTGAAATGTTAGTTTGAATGAACACCATGATTCATCATTCAGCTTTAAGTTAAAGAGGTGAAGAAAAATAAAGGAAGCAAAACTAAAATTAAAAAATGACCTCTCCTTCCCTAGGGATTCCTCCAACATCCAGAAGCTTCCACTCACAGCAAAGCTCTGAAATGATATCCATCTGACCAGGGAATTTAATATAGAGGGTCCCTCCTCCTACCTCATTCATATCCTTCCTCTCCTCCTTAATTCAATCAAGTTTTGATTTAATTAGTCAGAAATAAGTGTTTTACTCATGATTTAGAGAGGTTAGGACAAACAAAGAACATTTTAACTTGAAAATGACTTTTCTTAATATTGCCAAAATATTACCATATCATCCTTGTAGATGACATTTAACTCATTTCTATTGAGGACAGCAGTTAGAATTCATGTTCAGGGAACATGGACAGAAACATTTTAAGCAAAATATTGGACATCATTATTAATTCTTATGAAATTGATGGCACTAATTTCAAATACTTTTTGCTCACAAATAAAATATCCTCATCTTTAGGTCAAGGAAATCAATTAAACCTACCCAAAAGTCTTTCTTAAAGTCACATGCAGAAGAGCACATTCAGTTCTTCTAAAGGGCTTCTTCTACACAATTACCAAGATTCAGATTTAGAAGCTTGATAAATAAAATTCCAGACAGATTCTCAACAATCAGTCAGTCAAGGTTCTGTTTTATTTTAAAATGTGTATATGAAACATAACTGGTGCCATTTTAACAATTTTGAAATGTACAATTCAGTGGAATTAATTACACTTACAATGTTGTGCTACAATAACCACTGTCCATTCCCAAAGTTTTCCCCCTCCCCCAACAGAAGCTCTATATCTATTAATAACTCCTCCATTCTCCCTACCTCCCATAACACCTGGTTCCCTGTAGTCTTCCTTTTGTGTCCATGAATTTGCTTACTTTGATATTTTATATTAGTGTGATCATACCATATTTGTCCTTATGTGTTTGGGTAATTTCACTTGGCATAATGTTTTCAAGGTTCATCCATGTTGTAGCATGTGTCAGACCAACATTCCTTTTTATGTCTGAACAATATTCTATTGTATGTATAAACCAGATTGTGTTTATTCATTCATCTATTGTGGAACACTTGAGATGTTTCTACATTTTAGTGTTGTGAGTAGTTCTATTATAAATATTGGTGTACAAGTATCTAAGTCTTTGATTTCCATTCCTTTGGCTATATATCTAGAAGTGGAATTACTGTATCATATGATAATTATATGTTTCACTTTTTGAGGAACTACCAAACAGTTTTCCACATTGCCTGCAACATTTTACATTACCACTGTAGCAGTTTAGTATTATGAATTCCAAAAATAGATATTGGATTTTGTTTGTAAACTGATCTGTTCCTCTGGGCATATTAGATTGTATTGGATTGAGAGGTTTCACTCTTACTTGATTAAATTATGATTAAGGCTTGACTGGGCCATGTCAGTAGGATGTTGAGTCCCCACCCTCTTGGCAGAGAAGACAGTTGTAGTTTTAATGCTGGAGTCTGGGGAAGTATATACACAAGGAAGCAGATACATGAGGAAAGAGAAAAGGCTCCATTAGACACAGCAGAGGCCCCAGGAAGATAGACAAGCCATTAAACTAATAGTTCACAGCTGGCCTTCTGGAGAGAGAAGAGCAGCTGAGCCTGGAGAGAAATGAGATCTGGGAGTAAGATGAGACTTATCCTAGCCTACAGCTGATATTGGAAGGAGCTGGGACCGTGGAGCCTTAAGAGGAAGAGGAAACCTGAATCTGCCAACATCAGCAGCCATCTTGCTCCAACACATGTCAACAGGCTTTGGTGAGGGAAGTAACTTATGCTGTATGGCCTGGTAACTGTAAGCTTCTATCGCAAATAAATACCTTTTAAAGAAGCCAACAGATTTCTGGTATTTTGCATCAGTATCCCTTTGGCTGACTAATACGACCACCAACAATGCATAGGTTTCCAATTCCTCTGTGTCCTTGTAAACACTTATTTTCCATTTTTTTGTTTTGTTTTTATAATAGCCAAACTGATGCATTGCAGTGATATCTCATTTTGGTTTTGATCTGCTTATGCTCAATGACTAAATAAGCTGAGTGTTTTATCATGTGCTTATATATTATTTGTGTATCCTCTCTGGATTAATATGTAAGCCTTTGTCCATTTTTCAGTTGGGTTGTTTGTCTTTTGTTTGTTCAGTTGTAGCACGTCTTATATAATCTGGATATTTAACACTTATCAGATACATGATTTGTAACTATTTTCATATTTTCATCCATTATGTAGAAACACTTTTCAATTTCTTGATAATGTCCCTTAATGCACAAAACTTTAAATTTTGATGAAGCTGAATTTATCTATTTTTTCTTATATTGCTTATTTTGGTGTTGCATCTAAATATGACACTTCTAAACCCAAGTTTATGGAAATTTGGTCCTATGTTATCTTCTAAGAATTTTATGGTTTTAGTTCTTATACTTAGGTCATGGATACATTTTGAATTAACTTTTGTGGAAGTCATGATGAAGGTATCCAACTTCATTCTTTTGCATGTTGGTGACAAGTTTTCCCACCATCATTTTTTGAAGTGACTATTTTTTTTTTTAACTTTTTAGTAATACATTTTATTTAGGCCAGTTCACACAAAACATTATCATTTCAACACGTAATCAATATAAAAATTATTAACAAGGTATTTTACAGTCTTTTTCTTCACACTAAGTCTTTGAAATCGAGTATGTGATTTTTTAACATTTTATTGAAGTTTATCATTCATACATAAACATCCATAAACAATAAGGTATAATAAAAGTTGTGAACCTATGAAACAAACATGCATCTCATTGTACAGGGCTCCTATACTTTATCTCATCACCAAAACCTTGCATTGTTATGAAACAATTGTTACAAACTATGAAAAAAGCATCATCAAAACTTTACTACTAAAATAGCCAGTATCTTACATTTGGTGTAGTTTTCTCCAAAACCACCAGTTTTTAAGACCCTTTATTAGTATTATTTACTTATTAGTGTTTATGAGGGAATGTTCTCATATTTGTTTGGTTAACCACAGACCATCTTATACTACAGGACTCATTGTATTATACATTCCTTGCTTTTTATAATACAAAGTGTACACTCAGTGGCTCTCATATTCATTACAGAGTTGTGCTGTCATCAACTCAATTTTAGAATGTTTTCATTACTTCAAAAAGAAAAATCCCATAGCCCCTTATATCTACCTATTATCCCTTAGAATTGATATATTATCTTGTCTGCCATTGCTGCAAAAATATTACAACCATTATTGTTAATTCTAATCCATAAGTTACATTAGTTGTAATTTCCTGTGTATCGCCATATTCTTGACACTTTGTAAATGAACATTTGTATACTATTAACCACAATCATCATCCACCACCAAAATCACTATGTTATATAGTCCCTACATTATTCTCCAGTTTCCTTTCAATTGAAATATTACATCTACACACTACCCCTTTCAGTAACAATCACATTTATAAATCAGCAGTGTTTGTTATACTCACTGTAATGTACTTATTGATTTTCACAGGTTTGCAATGAACCTTATTAAAATTTCTACATATATTAAGATTTAGCTCCCATTCTAAACCCACATTCTATTTCTTAGTTACCTATACTCTAGAGTTTTCATCTTTTTGTGTCTGGCTTATTTCACTCAACTTAATATCCTCTAGGTTCACCCATGTTGTCATATGCATCCCAATTTCATTTCTTCTTTACAGCTGAATAGTATTTCATTTTGTGTATATATCACATTTTGTTTATTCACTCACTTGTTGATGAACACTTAAGTTGTTTCTACATTTTAGCAATGTGAATAATGGTACTGAGAACATCAGTGTGCAAATGTCAGTTCACCTCCTTGCTTTCAGTTCTTCTGAATATATTCTTAGTAATGGGATTGCTGTACCAATACCACAGTTCTATATTTAGTTTTTGAGGAACTGCTAGACTGTCTTCCACAAAGACTGCACCATTCTACATTCCCACCAACAGTGAGGGGGTATTCCTATTTCTCCACATCCTCTTCAGCACTTGTAGTTTTCTGTTTGTTTGTTTTTTTAAATAAAGGTCATTCTATAAGGTGTGAAATTTTTTCTCAGTATAGTTTTGATCTGCAATCCCCTAATAGCTAATGACATTGAACAAATTTTCAACTGCTTTTTTTGGCCATTTATATTTCCTCTTTGTAGAAATGTCTATTCAAGTGTTTTGCACATTTTAAAATTTGGTTTCTTGTCTTTTTATCACTGAGTTGTATGATTTCTTTGTATACCATGGGTATCAAACACTTATCAGATATGTGAATTCCATACATCTTCTCCCATTGAGTTGGATGCCTTTTCACCTTCTTGACAAAGTCCTTTAATGGACAAAATTAAGTTTGGATATTTTTATTCCATTGCTTGTGGTTTAAGAAACCACCACCTACAACAAAATCATGAAGATGTTTCCCTACATTTTCTTGGAGGAGATTTGTGGTTGTAGATTTTATATTTAGGTGTTTGATTGAATGGACTTTGTACTCTTATTGAAAATTAGTTGACTTCAGGTATATGGGGATTTAATTTTGTGTCTTAATTTTATTCCCCTGGACTATATGTCTATCTTGTAGTAGTAATGCAGTGCTTTGAGTTCTGTAGCTTTGCAGTAAGGTTTTCATTCAGGAAGATTGAGCCCTCCATCTTTGTTCTTTTTCATGTTTGTTTTGACCACTTGGGGCCTTTTGTGAATCCATGTAAATTTGATGACAGCTTTCCCATTACTGCAAAAAAAAAAAAGGTGATGCTATGTTCTTACTTGTTTATTTGGCATCTTCCTTTATTTCTTTCCTTCAGAATCAAGAAAAAGTATAGTAATGCCAGGGACCTTATGTCTCCTATTTCCACCCCTTTCCAGAGTATGCAGCCACCATTGCTCTAAATTGGAGCTGACATCTGAAAGCCATCCCAGTATTAGGTCTTTAAGTCAGTGCCTGGTTTGTCATGGCCCTTCCTTAATTGAATATTAAATGAATGGATTCACTCAGTAATGACTCATTCACTCACTCCCACTCAACATACTTCATTTTTGTTCATTCACCGATTTAGTAGGACACATGCCCTGGGGCCCATGTGTGAGGTGTCAAACTTGGGGCTTGTCTGGATGGTGGAAAGTGTTGTGTAGGGTGCTTCTGAGCTTGGTGATTTTTCCAGAGCAGCTGAAGTGGACCCACAGAGCTTTTCCACTGCTGTTGGTTTAGAGAAGCCTCCTTTTTTGACTTAGTTTAGGATGTGGGGAGTTGGGCAATGAGGAAAGTAGAGAGCAAATGTGTCAAGGTTGTGGGTCTATCAACCACCAGAGGATGCCAGATATGGAGGGCCATGTGTCATAAGTTTGAGAATTCTTTCTGGTTGACACACAGGCTATTTCTTGGGACCTCAAATATGAACACTGAACACAATTTTTCAGTCTTAGACCTTCTCACTCTTACAGGACACACACAATAATCTTGCCCTCTCATCTTTCATGCACACTCTCTTACACACACTCTCTAACTCTTACCCATATCTTCTCTCTCAGATAAATGTTCTAGAAATTTCTTTCAGAATACTTCTGTAGACATGTAGTCTCATGTAAATATGCACACGTTTTGGAGCACATGCTCAGTCTTATCCTTTATGTCACAATTTTTCTTCTAGCATAGTCCTCCCTGTTCCACATTTCTTCACTTGCTGAAGTGAATTGTCCCAAAACCCATAACATAGTGCCCTAACTCAGGGCTTGACAAACTGTTGGTCAACTTCCTGATTTTCATAAATAAAGTTTTATTGGAACACAGCCACACCCACTTTTTATTGCATTTTTTATGGCTACTTTCCTTCTACAAAGGCAAGGGGGGGTAGTTGTGACAGATACCCCCCATGTACTCCAGAAGCCAGAAATATTTCCTAATTGGCTCCTTAAGAAAAAGTTTGCTGAATCCTGGACCTCCTTGTGCTTTGCAGGACTTCTAGTGCCTGCCACCCATGCCATCTAAAAGCCAAAAGTGACCCCATTCCCTATGACAAAGATACACTCTCTCTTTGCATTTCCATAATACTCCCCACTGAGAAACTGCTCTGTTGTCTGTTGTTTCCTAATGACTATCTCTGTGTTTATTCTAGTTTTGGGGATGATATTTTAACTTCATTTGTAACCAAGTTATTTGCTCTTTTTATTTTAGTTTGCCTATTTATAATTCCAAAAGCATTATTTAATGATTTTCCTTAAACAGAATTTAAAAATATATTTTTTTGTGATAACACATATAAACTCAAAATTTCCCAATTTAATCACTTTTAAGTATTCAATTCCATGTTATTAATTACATTTACACATTGTGCCATCATCACCACCACACATCACCAAAAGTTTTCCATCATCCCAAACAGAAACTCTGTACTTATTAAGCCAATATACCTAGAATATTTGCTTATTCTAGGTATAATATGCTCATGATATAAGTGAACTCATACAGTATTTATCCTTTTGTATCTTGCTTATTTCAATAAACATGATGTTTTCAGTGTTCACCCATGTTGTTGCATGGATCAGGATTTCATTACTTTTTACAGCTGAATAATATTGCATTGTCTGTATATACTGCATTTTGTTTATCCATTCATCTATAGATGGGCACTTGAGTTACATCCATCTTTTGGCTAATATAATGCCACAATGAACACTGATGTACAAAATATCTGTTCAAGTCCCTGCTTTCAATTCTTTTGGATGTATACCTAAAAGTAGGAATGCCAGGTCACATGGTAACTTTATGTTTTACTTTCAGAGAAGCTGCCAACTGTTTTTCACAACAGTTGCACCATTTTTCATTCCCATAAAAAATATATGAGGCCTCCAAGTTCTCCTCATACTCAACAGCAGTTGTTGTTGTTGTTTTAATTAATAACCAGCCTTGTGGGTCTGATGTGGTATATCACTGTGGTTTGATTTGCATTTCCTTAATGATAAATGAATAAGAACATCTTTTCATGTATTTAATGGGCATTTGTGTGCTCCCTTAAATACAAGTTTTAATGGACATTTTCAAACACACAGAACTATGGACAAAAGTATCATAACTCACCTGTCCCTAACTCATGAATGCCTTGCCTAATTGAAGCCATCATACATGGAGCCAAACTCATTTTGTCTATATCTCATTTGTAGTATCATTCCCTCCAACTCATTTTTATATAAAAATTTTATTTTTAAATTAATTTGGGCAATTTTATTGAGGTACAATTTACAAATGCTAAAATTCATTCTTTAGTGTACAGTTCTATGAGGTTTGACACATACTGGTAACCACCAATATAATCAACATATAGAAGAGTTGCATCACCTCCCAAAATTCCTCTGTGCCCTTTTGTGGTCAACTTACCCTGCTCACTCTATCTTTTGCAAGCATTGATGCATTTTCTGTCCCTAGACCATTGCCTCTTCCAGAAAATGTCATTCAAATGCAAATATAGTATGTAGTTAACATTTTGGGTCTGACATCTCTAACTCAGAATAATAGTTTTGAGATTCATCCATGTTGTTGCATGTATCAAGTGTTTTTGTCCCTTTTTAATGCTGAGTATTCCATTGTATGGTTGTAATTTATCTGTATTCATTCACCAGTTGAAGGCCATTTAAATTGATTTTAATTTTTGGTGATTATACAGAAAGCTTTAAACATTTACGTACAGGTTTTGTGTGTGTGTATGCTCATATAAGCTTTCATAAAACATTGATTTTAAGATTTAAAAATTATTGTGGTTAAAAATATAAGAAAATTTGCCATTTTAACCATTTTAAGTGTATAAATCAGTGGCATTAATTACATTTACCATGTTGTGCTACCACTATCACCACCCATTACCAAAACTTTTTGATGATCCCAAATGGAATCTCTGTACTCATTAAGCAATAACACACATTACCTCCTACCCTAGCCCCTGAGAAACTATCTTCTATCTCTATGAAATTCTCTATTTTAGATACCTCATATAAGTGTAATAATACACTATTTGTCCTTTGGTATCTGGCTTATTTCACTTAGCATAGTCTTTTCAAGGTTCATCCGTGCTGAGATATATATTAGTAATTTCTAATATCCTTTGATGCACAAATGTTTATTTTTATGAAGTCCAAAATATGTTTTCTTGTCTGTTGTTTATGTTTTTGGTGTCATATCCAAGAATCCTTTACCAAATCCAAGGTAGTAAAGATTTGTTCTTATGTTAATTTCTAAAAGTTTTTTCATGGTAATGGTGGGGCTGGAGATGGGCAAGTAGAATGGGAGGTAAGGGCCAGTTGTGCCCACCTTATGGATTTTTGTTATTAATTCACCTAGCTAATTTTTGAATTAAGAAAATTTTGATGACATCATCCAGAAAGAATCATTATAGCTCAAAATTGCCCTTTTTATTACATACATTTTATTATTTGGTTTTTTAAAAAACTTTTTACTTTGAAATAATTTCAAACTTACAGGACAGTTGCAAAAATGATACAAAACCCATATAAGAAGTTCCAACATACCCCTTCCCCCAGGTACCCGGATTCACTAACACTTAATATTGTATATATTATTTTAAAATAATCATTGCAAATCTGATATAGTTTGTCATTTGATATCAAGTAAAAATGGATTGATGTTTCAGACATTTCTTTTTTGATTGTTTGCAAATCTCACAAAGCATTGCTTATGGTCAATGCTTGTTAATGTTGCTTTGATCTGAGGGAGGAAATTTATTTTGTATATGAAATTAAACCTGTAAATTCCATTTCATTAATATTAATTTGTATATATGTGTGTGCCATTCAAGCTTAACCTTAATAAATCCAATGGTGTTTTAAAAATTTCATGTTTATTAAATGTGATAGATTCTCTAAGATATAACATTTTCAGTACTATTAGTACTCACACTCCACTCATTTATGGTCTAAAATCTTACCACTTTAGGTAAAGCATTTGTATAGTCCATAAATTATACATAATTTTAGTATCCATCCATCCATTCATCTTACTAAAGCCCCAATGAAATTTCAGGTTTTATTGTCTGTTGTTTAAAAATGTCCCACTTATTTTTGTTTTTTTTTTTTCTCCAAATATAATAAGCCTGGATGGGTTTTAGTTTGTGAGTGACAATTTTAGATAATTTAATAACAATTGATTAATTAGATATTAAAATGTGCTTCTGACAATCTCACACGGAAACGCTAGGTGGTGCTATGTCAACATTTACAAAGAGGGTTTCTGCTCCCCTGTTCTGATCCAGGCTTCTGGCCTCCATTCTGCTTTCAGAAATGCCCCCCAGAGAGAGGTCTAAGATGCATCATTCTGGGCACTGCTCAGTTCTAGAGACATTTATGTCTGTTGATGTCAAAGGACATCATGACTACCTTATCCTCACAAGATTATTTGTAATTACAGCAGTTTAAATTTATAGGTACATGTTCAAATCTCCCTTCTCTGCCTGAAAATCTTTAAACCTGATGGATTAACCTACAGAAAATCCACTAAACTCAAGGTCCTCCTCAATTGTTCATCCAACCAGGAACCTTTCCTCATGTCCCAGGACAAATCATTTCTCCATCTTGTTCTACACAATGATGTGTAAACATTTCTGATACAACCAGGTACTAATTTTACTTATTTTAAGTATAAATAATAAAATTGTTATTTTAAAATAAAATAATTAAAATAATATAGACAACATTTACTGTTTATGGCAAGGAGACAACCTAATTGAGAAGTGAGACTGTGGTTTGGTTTTGGGAATGAAATACAAAGAATATCCAGCAAAAAAGTAAACAGTAAGTAATTTCAATTTAATTTAACAATTTGAAGCCAATCAGGGTTCTTTCATTTCTCACACTCCCTACTGAATTCTTGATTCTCTTGGACCACCTAAAACAATAATCTATTGTAATTGAAGAGAGTAAAATTGATCATACATATTATAAAGAAGAAAACAAAGGAAACTCATTTGAGTTGTGATTCCATATCAAGTAGGGGAAATAGTAAGATTATACACAAATTACTCAGGTTTCCTATCTGATATATAAAATTCACGGTTGTCATTATGTAAATTATAATTGTGTATATTCAAATGGCTCCAAACTTGAGATAAGCAAACTTAAGAAATATGAAACACATAAAATATCAATAAAGAGAATCAGTGGTTAGTTTTATTTGAGGTGCATAATTCCTTTCAACTGCAAATGCATGGGCTTCAGACTTTTGTCAAGCACCAATGGAATGAAAATGCATACTACATTCTCTTAGGATTAACAGGGGATGAAAAGTATTTAAGTAATGAGTCATAATTCTCATTGGTTGTGTTATAGGGCTTGAATAATTTACACAGGATATGTTTTATTGGAATGTAAGATGTCCTCTAATTCTCTTATACTTTCTGGAAAAAAAAATTTTAAAAAGAAAGGTGATTTTACAGGTTCAGATGGTCCCAGGACAGTTTTAGTTATTTTTAAAATAAACTTTTGAAAATACATGTTTGCAACCATGGAGAAAAATATTTTGGAAGAGTAATTGAATCCACATGGTATGTTTTCATGGAACTGTTGTGGGTTGGCTTCATTACACTTCTTGATGTAAATAAAAGATTTGTAGTACTTTTACATCAAGGGGTCTGTGACAGCATGCCATCAAGATAGATACTGACTCCTTAGTATTTGCCTAAAGGGAGGGGAAGGCATCCTCAGTCTCACAAACACACCTAACTGGCTTGATCTAAGCCAGGATTTCTCAACTTTAGCACTACTGACATTTACTTTTTTGGGGTAAATGGTTCTTTGTTTAGGGGCTGAGCTGTGCATTGTAAGATTTTTAGCAGCAACAATGACCTCTACCCATTAGATGCCAGTACCACATTCTCCCCCATGTGACAACGAAAAATGTTTGATACCATAGTCACAGGTCTCCTGTGGGGCAAAATCATTCCTAATAGAGAACCACTGGAAGCCAATAAAATGTGTTAGGTTAACTAGAAGATATTCTCTTAGTGTACACTACTGTCACTTAGGAATAGTAAGCTTAGAGCTGAGTCTAATACAAGGCTGAAGAAATGGATTATTTAATAATTTCCACAAATCCGATTCTAGCCAGGGACATTGTGAACAGGGCAGTCCAATAGAAATTTCTGGGAAAAAATCATCTATATCTAAGCTGTTCAATATGGTAGCTACTAGTATTATGTGGCCTCTGAGCACAGACATGTGTCTGGTGGCCCATGTGAAATGATTATATGTTGTATATAATGGGTTAAATAAAGTATGTACATGCATATTTTTATATCACCTCTCCCATTTAGGTTTTTCTAATGTATGTATTACAAAATTAAAAATAATGTGAGACTCATATCATATCTCTATTGTTCAGAGGTGCTCTGAAATTTGGTACACTGAGGAACTGCATTTTCATAATTACCTTGAACTTTAAATATATATATATATATATATATATATTTAAAGATATTTAGATTACATAAATGTTACATAAAAAAATACAGGGGGTCATAGATGTGGCTCAAATGGTTAGGCTTCCATCTTCCATATTGAGGGACCTGGGTTTAATACCCAGGACCTCCAAGTAAAATAAAGAAAATTTATAAGGTGCATGGGCTGCCAGTCCCCACCCCCAGGCTGCATGCATGGGTGTGCCTTCAGGCCCCATGAGAGGGGAAGCATGGGTGTACCACCATGAGTGGGTGAGCTGCCAGGCCTCACACATGGTTCTGAAATCATACCCAACAAGAGGGGGTGCATAGCAGGATAGTGATGCAGGGGAAAGCCAAGTTGAGGCATGCCAAAAAACAGGCACTGAGGTGGTGCAGATGGCAGAATGTGTCTTTCCCACATCAGAGGTTCCCAGAATCAAATCCCAGTGAAGACAGGAGGAGAAGGATGAGAAGAGAGGGCAGGAAATGGACACAGAGAATTGCCCAGTGAATGGACACAAAAACAGCAGAAACGGGGCAGGGGGGTTAAAATGAATAAAAAGTAAGTAAGTAAGTAAGTAAATAAATAAATAAATAAATAAATAAATAAATAAATAAATAAATCTTTAAAAAATATATAGGGATTCCCATATGCCCTGCTCTCCATACCTTCCACATTTTCTCACATAAACAACATTCTTCATTAGTGTGGTACATTCATTGCAATTGATAAATGCATTTTGGGGCTTTGTCACTGATCATAGATTATAGTTTACATTGTAGTTTATACTTTCTCCCACACAATTCTGTAGGATATGGGAAGATATATAAAGGCCTATACCTGTTGTTGCATTGTCATTCAGGATGATTCCGAAGTCCCAAAAATGCCCCCATATTACACCAGTTTTTCCTTCTTCTTGCCCTCAGATCCTTCTGTGGTCACTGCCTCCACATCAATGTTGTAATTTATTCCATTGCTAGAATCATAATTAGTATGTAGTAGAATACCAATAAGTCCACTCTAGTCCATAGTTCTTTCCCCAATCCTGAGGATTCTGGAATGGTGATGTCCACTCCACCTCTAATTGAGAGGGGGCTTCAGTCACATACAACTGATGGATGGGACTCACTTGCTTACAGTTGTAGGCTCTCTTGTTTCCATGGTATGGTGGTTGTCCATCCTCACCTCCTTATTTGTTGTCCTAGGAGAGTCCAATGAATTGGAGAGTAGGTGCAGCAACTCTGCTGAGGCTCAGGGCCCAGTTGGCCTATGGACAGCCCAAAGATTTAAGTCTATTGGACATACACCTACCGACTCTAATACTAACTGTAGGTTCAAATAGAAGGGACAGGTGAGTCATATGTAGGGAGGTCATAACTGCATGCAACTCTGTCACTTTCAGGAGCACAAACTCTAAAATAGGGTCCACTGGCAAGGGTCCATAATCTGGAGCTATCTGCCCTGACCATAGGAGTTGGCTGTCTCCAGAGCCCTCAGGAGCCCCACTATTTTAGGTAATATCTACTTTGGCAGTCTATGAGATCTTGTTGAGATGTGCATAAGTGTTACTTCTGGGATGACCTCTTAATTCACTTTGTCTCTTAGCCATACAAACTCATTTGTCTTTACCTTTTTCCCTTTTTGTTTGAGGTCTTTTTCCAGTTGCATTGCTAGTTGGTGCTTGATAGTAATCTCTCAGTGCCAGGGAGGCTCATCCCTGGGAGTTATGTCCCAAGCTGAGGCGAAGGTAATGCATTTATATGCTGAGTTTGGCTTAGAGAGAGGCCATATTTGAGCAACAAGGAGGCTCTCAGGAGGTAACTCTTAGGCACCCTAAAACACTAGGCTAAATTCTCAATTTCAAGAGCAAAAGCTCATAAACATAGTCATCAATATCAAGGGCCCATCAATGGACCATCCTCCTTCACTAGCCATTGCCTTTGTATGTGGGTGATTGTTACTGTTCCATTAAGAATGTGGCAGATTGGGAATTCAATATTCTTTCAGTTATTGTGTGAATCTCCACCCACTGTGATAATGCCCCATGGAATTTGAACACATTTATATACCTTATATGTATGTCCAGGTGAACTTCCTCCCATGTATACCCCATCACTGACACCCCACACAAATTGTCCTCCCATGCCCCAGTTGTAACCTTTCTGTGATCCAAAGGTTCTTCAAAAATGAAGCCAATAAAATAGCCAAATACAATTAATAGGAAAATGAAATAATAGGTTTAAATATAAGAAATAAAATACATAGCAATTTTAAAAAACTAAAAATGAAATAAAATTGTAAAATTGGGATATTAAAAAAGTAATGAAGAGCTAGTGCGAGAGGTAGTGGGTTGAGCTTGGCTGCGCGTGACCGGGAAAGCGTAAGTGTGGTGGGTGCAATGGGGGCACGATGAGGGGACATTCTCTGGGAGCGTAAGAGCTGCGATACTTTGGGTTGCCAAGTAGAGGTCAGCGAGCAAGTTGACGGCCTGCAGACGCTCCTGCTGAAAGGCTTCCCTGAAATTACCGGCGTGTAGCTGGAGATTTTCCGTAGCCTCTTCTAGGACATGGAACTGAGGCAGGAATGTAACTGGGTAAAATTGAGGACATGATGTTTGTGAAATGAAAGGCGCGTAAGGAGGTGTTCGGAACGGGGGAAGGGTTTCAGCCTTTGTTTCATTTCTACACTGATTGAATAATAAACCAGCCTGATTGAAAAAAATAATAATAATGAAAAATATTTTGTAAATTTTTTTGGCATTTTGCCTTTCATCACTGTAATATCTGTTGTGCTGTATGTACAGTGACATTTTCTTCCATTTATTCCCCAGTGTCTTACTTTTTTTCATTTTGTTTTCAAAGAAGTTTTAGGTCACAGGAAAGTCACATACAGAATACAGTGGACTCCCATATACCCAACATCCTTCCCCTTTCCCCCCTTCCCATATTAATGCATTTTTATATGTGGATGGTACATTTATTACAACTGATATACAAATAGTGAAACATAGCTACTAACTATGGTCAGTGGTTTACATTATGGTTTACATTTTAGACAGCACACCTTTATAAATTTTGAGATATTTAACATGGCATGTGCCCATCATTGCAAGATCATGTAGAACACTTCCGCTACCCACTAAATACCCCTTTTCCATCTGTTATATTCCTTTCACTCCCTCCCCTTGGGGCCCATGGCAACTACCTGGCTTCACTCCTTGGATGACAAAATTCATACTTACTTGCAACAACACTGAGGTCTTGACTCACTGGTCTGTGTGTGCTTCTACATTAGGAACACCTATGCTCTCAAGAGACTCCCACTCCTTTGTTTGAGAGCATATCATTCTTCCCCAGGATGGGAGTCCAACTCCTTCCCACTCCTTCACCTACTGATGCAAAGATTATGACAAAATGATCACTTACACACTCCCTAGAAGCCTGCCCTAGGTGTGCCCTGTCCTGAATGCACCCCCATCCAGCACCCTAAACCAGTAACGCTTCCTTATCATATTGCCATAAGTGTTCCCAACTTTGTGCTTTCAACCACATACCCAACAATCCCCAGTGTTCACCTCGTCCCTCCCTCAACCCTCCCCCCAGTTCCATGGACCATCCAAACCACCCTCCCCTCTCTAAGCCCTGTCAAACCTGCACCACCCAACCCAATAGTATCACTACACTCCTGTCATATTCTTCACTGCTGAACTACACAATTCCACCTCATCCAAGATTTTACCAGTATGGGAGCTGGTTCACAGCCTTCTCCCTGTAAACCTATCTTCCAGACAATAGGTCTTTGAGTCTACTCAATTTGCTTAATTCATATCAGTGAAGTCATGTAATACTTGTCCTTCAATGCCTTGCTTGCTTATATAAGGTCCTCAAGATTCATCCATGTTATCCCATGTTATCACTGTATTCCTTCTTACAGTTGTGTAATATTCCATTGTATGTATGTACCACACTTTGTTTATCCATTCATCTGTTGATGGCCACTTGGGTTTATTCCAAGTTTTGGCAATAGTGAAAAATGCCACTATGAACATCAGTGTTTATGTATCTGTTCGAGTCCTTGCTTTCAAATCTTCTAGGTTATACTCAGCAGTGGAATTGCTAGATCATATGGCAGTTCTGTAGTTAGTTTTTGGAGGAACTGCCAAACTGTCCTCCACAATGGCTGGACCATTCAACATTTCCACCAGCAGTGGATGAGGGTTCCCATTCCTCTATATATTCTCCAACACTTGTAGTCCTCTGTTTTTTTAATAGCTGCCAGTCTAATGGGTGTAACATGATTACTCATTATAGTTTTGATTTGCAGTTCCCTAATAGCTAATGATGTTGAGCATCTTTTCATATGTTTATTTATAAGGCATTTTAAAATGAAAAGAAGTGTCTTTCAAGTTGCTTGCCCATTTTTTAAATGGGTTGTTTGTCTTTTTATTTTTGAGGTCGAGGGTTTCTTTATATATACTGGATATTAGGCTCCTATCAGATACATGGTTATCAAATATTTTTTCAATTGGGTAGCCTGCTTTTTTAATTTCTTGATAACCTCCTTTGACGTGCGAAATTTTTTTATTTTGAGGAGATCCCATTTATCAATTTTTTTCTTTCACTGTTCATACTTTGGGTGTGAAGTTCATGAAACCATTTCTTATTACAAGGTCCTATAGATGCTTCCCTATATTATCTTCCAAAGTCTTTATGGTCTTGGCTCTTTTATTTAGATATTTTATCCACCTCGAGTTGATTTTTTTATATGGTGTGTGATGGTGTTCCTCTCTTATTCTATTGGATATGGATATCCAATTCTCAAGCACCATTTGTTGAAAAGGCCATTCTCTCACAGTTGAGTGGGCTTAGTCACTTGTCAAATATCAGATGACTGTTTATGCAAGGATCTAGATTAGAATTCTCAATTGGTTCCATTGGTCAGTATTTCTATCCTTGTGCCAATTCCATGCAGTTTTGACCACTGTAGGTTTCTGGTATGTTTTAAAGTCAGGTAGTGTGATTCCTCTGGTTTCATTTTTCTTTTTCAATATGTCTTTGGCTATTCAGAGCCTCTTGCCCTTCCAAATAAATTTCATTGTTACTTTTTAAAATTCAGTAAAAAATGCCCTGTTGATTTTTATTGGATTGCATTAAATCTGTAGATTAGTTTGAGTAGGATAGATATCTTAATGATGTTTAGTCTTCCTATCCATGAACAGGGAATTTTCTTCAATTTAGTTAAGTCTTCTTTGATTTCCTTTAAGAATCTTGTGTAGTTTTCTGTGTATAAGTCATTTACACCTTTAGTTAAATTTATTCCTAGATATTTTATTCTTTTAGTTACTATTGTAAATGGTATTTTTTTATTTCCTCCTCAGATTACTCATTATTGAGGTACAAAAATGCTACTGATATTTGTGCATTGTTATTATAACCTGTGACTTTACTGAACTCATTTATAAGTTCTAGAAGCTTTGTTGTACATTTATCAGGGCTTTCTATGTATAGAATCATGTCATCTGCAAATAGAGAAATTTTTACTTCTTTTCCAATTTTGATGCCTTTTATATCTTTTTCTTGCCTCTGTGCTTGAGTAAGTATTTCTAACATAATGCTAAATAGGAGCAGTGATGGTGGGCATCCTTGTCTTTTTTCTGATCTTAGAGGGAAAGCATTTAGGATTTCACCCATGTGTTTATATTGTTAGTTGTAGGTTTTTTTTTTTTTAATAAAATTACATATTTATTACATATTTTGTCAAGATAATTTCTTTTTAAAAAAATATTTTAAAACATGCTTAAATTGCACAAATGTTACACAAAAATTACAGGGATTCCCATGTTCCCCACCTCCCACACCTTCCATAACATCCCATGTAAACATCTTTCATTAATGTGGCACATCATCTGCAATGGATATATACATCCTGGGGCTATGCCACCAAACATGGACCATAGTTCACATTGTAGACCACACTCTCTCCCACACACTTATGCATGTTATATGCTGATGTAAAATGGCCTATATCTGTTGTTGTAATGTCACTCAGGATAATTCCCAAGTCCTGAAAAAGCCCCTGTATTACAACTACTTTTCCCTTCCCTGCCCCAAAAGCGTCCACTGGCCACTGGCTCCACCTCATTGTTGTAATTTCTTCCATTGCTTGAATCACAATATGTCTACAACAGAATACCAGTAAGTCCACTCTAGTTCATAGCTCTTCCCCCAGTCCTGAGGAGTCTGGGAAGGTGATGTCCACTCCACCTTCAAGTGAGAGGGGGCTTATATCCCATGGATATGGTGGATGGGCTTATCCTGTCTGCAGCTGCAGGCTCTCTGTATTCCCTGGGATGGCCATTGTCCATCATTATCTCCTCACCAGGTGACTTGGGCGAGTCCATTGAGCTGTAGAGTAGGAATTGCAGCTCCACTGAGATTCCAGGCACATGGGCAGGCCAAAGGCTCCAGTCTCTGGAAGTACAGCTACAAACTCCAGCACCACACATAGGTTTCAATAGAAGGGACTGATGTACCATGTGCAGAGAGGACTTATTTGAGTCCAACTCTGTCACTCTCAAGAG
>JAKSZT010041952.1:0-42310 GCA_026826555.1 Tolypeutes matacus | reverse complement strand
ACAGATTCCAAAGTTTAGCCCACTGATCAGGCATCAATCTCTGGAGCTTTCCCCCATTATATAGGACCTGGGTGTCTCCAGAGACCTCAGGAGCCCCTCTGTGTGAGGTGATACCCACTTTGGTGTTCTATGAGATACTACTGAGGTGTGTGTGAGCGTTACCTCTGGGATGACCTCCCGACTCTCTTTGAAGTCTCAGCCACATGAATTCATTTGTCTTTACCTTTCCCCCCTTTTATTCAAAGTCTTCTTCCAGTTGTATTGTCAGTTGGCACTTGGTGTTAATCCCTTTTTACCAGGGAGGATCATCCCTGGGAGTTATGTCCCATGCTGGGGGGAAGGTAATGCATTCCTATGCTGAGTTTGACTCTGAGAAAGGCCACATTTGAGCAACAAGGAGGCTCTCAGGTGGCAACCCTTAGGCACCCCATAACAGTAGGCTAAGTTTCAATTACAAGAGCAAAGACTCGTAAGGCTAGTCATCAATAACAAGAACCCATTGTTATTGATGATTAGTTGTAGGTTTTTCATATATACCCATTATCATGTTCAGGGAGTTTCCTTCTATTCCTAAATTTTGCAGTGTTTTTTATAAGTAAAGGGTGCTGTATTTTGTCAAATGCTGTTTCTGCATCTATAGAGATCATCAAGTGTTTCTTTTCTTTTGATCTGTTTATGTGGTGTATTACATTCATTGATTTTCTTATGTTGAACCATCCTTGCATACTCTGGATGAAACCCACTTAGTCATTGTTTATAATTCATTTGATGTGTTGTTGAATATAATTAGCAAGTATTTTGTTGAGGATTTTAGCATCTAGGTTCATTAGAGAGATTTTTCTGTAGTTTAACTTTCTTGTGGCATCTTTGTTTGGCTTTGATATTAGGATAACATTGCCATCATATGATGAGATAGGCAATGTTCCTTCTACTTCTATTTTTTTGGAAGAGTTTCCACAGGATTGGTGTTATTTCTTTCAGGAATGTTTTATAGAATTCACCTGTGAAGCCATCTGGTCCTGGGCTCTTCTTAGTTGGGAGGTTTTGGATGATTGATTCTACCTCTTTACTTGTGATTGGTTTGTTGAGTTCATCTATTTCTTCTATCATCAGTGTAGGCTGCTTGTGTGTTTCTTGGAATTTGTCCATTTCCTCTAAATTATCCTTCTTGCTGGCATATAATTTTTCAAAGTGTCCTCTTTTTTAAAATAATTTATTGAAGTATATCATTCATACATGGACATACATAAACTATAAGTGTTCAGTAAATATCATGATCTTACAAAACAAACATGTATAACATCATACAGAGCTCCCACACATAACACCACCACAAACACTCTGCATTGTTTTGAAACACTTGTTAACAAGTCATGAAGGGGCATCATCAAAGAATTACTACTAACTATAGTCCATATCTTCCTCCCCTATACATTTTTTAAGTATTTATTTATTTATTTATTTATTTATTTATTTTCCTCCATCTTTACCCTCCACCATTTCTGCTGTTTCTGTGTCCACTCACTGGGCAACTCTCTGTGCCATTTCCTGCCCTCTCTTCTCATCCTTCTCCTCCTGTCTTCACTGGGATTCAATCCTTGGAATCGTATTGTCATACTCTCTTAATTTCTGTTTTCTTTTGTGAACATTTTGAACTCTCCATCATTTTTCAATGCCAGCTTTGCTGGATAGAGGATTCTTGGCTGGAAGTTTTTTCTTTTAGTACTTAGCTATGTCATACCACTGCCTTTTTGACACCATGGTTTCAGATGAGAAATCAGCACATAATCTTATTGAGCTTCCCTTATAAGTGATGGTTCTTTTTTCTCTTGCTGCTTTCAGTATTTTCTCTTTGTCTTAAGAATTGGACAGTTTGACAAGTATATGTCTTGGCATAGGCCTGTTGGGATTTATACTCTTCAAGGTGTGTTGTGCTTCCTAGATATGTACATCCATCTCCCTTAATAGGGTTGGAATGTTTTCCGCCATTATTTCCTCCAACATTCCTTCTGCCCCCTTTACTTTCTCTTCTCTCTCTGGGATGACTATAATGCATATCTTTTTGCATTTTGTGTTGTCATTCAAATCCTTAAGTCCCTGCCAGATTTTTTCTATCTTTTTATCTATCTGTTCTACTATCTGTTTGATTTCAGATATACTGTCTTCCACATTGCTAATTCTTTCCTTTACCTGTTCAAATCTGTTGTTTTGTGCTTCCAGTGTATTTTTGATTTCTTGCATTGTGCCATTCATCACCATCATATCTGTTATCTTTTTATGTATGTTTACAATTTTTCAGTATGTTTTCCCAGTGTCTTCTTAATATCCTTAATCTCTTCCTTCACTTCTTTAAGTTGTTCCATGATATTTGTTTGGATAGCTTTGATTAGTTATTCCATGTTCTGCATCTCCTCCTGGTTTTTAGTTTGTTCATTGTACTGGTCTATGTGTTCCTGTTTCTTAGTATGGTTTATAATTGTTTTGTTGCTCTCTGGTAATCTTTTTATCTTGATATGTTTATTCAGTTGATTAGCTTCTTCTCTCTCTACTCTAGCGTTCTATTTAGTTGCTGTTTTTTTGTGTGTAAGTTTTCTCTTTGACACTTTGTTCCTCTCATTCTATTTCCTTGTTTTGTCTATGTTCCCTTGAAGGAAAAAGATTAGGGCCAGAGAAAGTGAAAGAGGTAAGAAAAGAAAAGGATAATAGTAATAATAATAGTAAAAGATAGAAGAGGAACCATATAAGACCTAGGAAAGTGAATCTTTAACTCATGTAAGTAGTGTACAGTTTGGGAATTAAAAAGTGGAGTACCAACAATGAAATGGGAAGCCGAATAGAGAAAAATATATAGAATGAATTAAAAGGCCAGAATGATGAGGAGAAAGGCAAAGCGAAAAGGCAAAAAGAAAAAAGTTAATAAAAGAAAACTGAATAGACAAGATAGAAATAAAAACCAGAAAAACTGAGGACTAAACAAAGAGAGGTGTAGTGTAAGAACAACAACAGAAAGCAGAAGATAGGAAAATGAAGGAAGGAAAAGAGATAGTGTTGGTAGACAAAATTGGTATACAAAGAAAAGGGGAAATCAAGGAATAAGAAATACAACAAGAAACAAGCCAGCAGCACCTAATTAAAAAAAAGGGGGGGTGGGGTGTCAGTAGAAGAAAGAGGAAAGAAAAACAAAAAAGCAAACAAGACACAAGCAAGCAGTCAGAAATATTGAAGGAAATACAGCCTTCCCTCTCAGGTCCCTGAGAAGCTTCTCAGGCTGCCTGTGTTCATCAATCAATTACACTGCAGCCTGCCCTCTGCAGGTTTTGAAGTGGAATTTAGATAGTAAACTAAGTTAAATTTTTAAATAAGTAACCTTTTTTAGGAAAAATAAGAGACCTAAAAGAAGCTAATAGAAAAATAATGTCTATGTTTTCCCTGTCCTAAAGTATCAGTTTGACATCCTGGTGGATCACTACTCTAAGAGGAGCTGGAAATCAAACTATGGCCATCATATATTCAAGTCAGAAACTCCTCCACTGAGCTAATCTTTCTCATTGGGTCAGTTAGCTAGAGAGCTATCCAGTCACTTTCTCTCAGGCAAGTTTGACTCTTTGCAGTTGGGTAGATTCCTGCTGATTAGATGCCTGTTTGACCCTGCCCCCTTTCTATTCTTATTGCTTTCATTCCCTGGGCTGCAGGATGTAATAGCCTGTGTAAGCAGATCCTCCCTCACCCTTCCTGGACAGGTTGAGTTCCTTTCTGAAATTCAAAAGGGATTCTGATGAGCAAACTAACTTCAGAAAAATGACTCTCAACTTTCTTCCAGAACACCCCCTCTGCCCAGGGGACCCTAAATACACTCTTGAAAGCTTATTAAGTACTTCCTACTGACCACCTCCCTTAAGGGAGTTGAAATTTTGATAGTTTTCAGCACAGGAATAGTCAATTGCCTGACTCTGCCCTCTCCCAAGGCAAGTTTCTCTATCCCAGGGTGGTTAAGTAAATCAGGCTACCTCAGCAGACTCATCTCTCCCCTCTTCCTAGTCCCACCTTGAACCAGCTGGTATGCTCTCCAAAGCTCAAAAGTGGTTCAGGCAACTAAACCCACAGAAAGGAAACCCTTCTTCACCGTTTGCCAGAACCCTTCCACACTTGGAGAATGCTCCGTTCAACTGGGTGGCCATCAGGGGTCGGACTCACAGTGGCTTTTGGCCCTGAGGGTGGGGCTTAGCCATCTGCCATTTCCAGCCACAGACAGTGGTGAGAAAATCACAGTTTTACCTTGAGCAATTTATCTCTTTGTCCAGCTCCCTCCAGATTGATGCCCTGAAGCCTCCTGCTCTGTGGGTTCCCAAAACAGCTCATTTGGGCAGATTCTTGCCCCGACTCATGCATTTTTTGCAAGAGAGATGGTGAGTGCCCATTTAATCTGATGCCATCTTGCCACCTGTTTACCCTGGAACATTTTAAACATTATATTCCATTGTCTTTTTTCCAGAGAAATAGGCAGATTCAGTTGTTCTATTTTCTTGCTATTCTTGGTGTGGTTCCCACAATTTAGGACCATACTTTGAGTATGGTCAAATTCTAACAAGATCTCTAGATAATCTTAAAACACTTTAAATTTTAAGAATCCCTTTCATAGGTCATAACACAGCCACAATTGTAGTTTTCCTTAAAGATAAGCAGGTGATTCTACAGTGTAGTCAGGGCTGTGAACCATAATAATTTTATGTTCCAGAATTAAGGTAATTCCCATATTGCCTGGAGAGCTCATTTCATTGATGCTTTATCCTGGACTTTTCATGAGAAGTGGTCAGGTGGTACTGATTCATTTCCTAGGCTCTTCAGCATCTTTGTGTTCTTCAGTAGAATTACATACAGGTGGGGCTCCAGTGCCTTCATCCTGGAAACTACCTAGTCCAGCTGTCACCTAGGGCCTGACAACATTGTCCTAAGAGAACACAGGGCAGAGGGGCATGATAAACACTCTCCATAGGTTTGGTTTCTTTCTGCAATGGATTGATACAGCTGAGGCAGAAGATCATCCACATTTCAGGCACATTTCTCAATATAGGCTGGGTAGATACAACATCTGTTTTGCTTCTTGCAGGAGTTTAGCTGTGTCCACTTAGATGGGAAATGCATATGATAAGTGATTTTCCCAGAGTTGAATGAACATGAGTTCTGGCATGTGAGCTTCAATCTCAACTCCTCTCCAGGTGCACAAGCTTGTTTAACATCCCGACTTCAGGTCACAGGCTGTTCTGTTTTCCCGGGCTTCCTGTCCCTCCTGGGGATCCCTGGCTTTTGTCAGAGTCCCTGGCAGTCGTCCTTGCAGGAATTCTAGCACAGTGCAGCTGCACAGCCAGGGTTGCTGCAGCAGGTCCATGTCAGCTCTGGAAAGCTGTCCAGCTCACCCTGATGGGTTTCCTAGTTATCCTTCAATGTAGGGAACACTTTTTTCTTTGCAACCAGGCCTCTCCCAAAGTGGGTGGCAGTGAAGATATTTTCATTTTTGTTCCACTGGGATAAGAGCAGCAACAGATTGCCTGAGAAGTGTGACTGCAGGGTGCAGCCCGACAAATGTGAAGTTGGGAAAGGGTCAGTAAATGAGAATGAGGATGCTCCTGGGGAAACTGGGATAAGAATTTCAAAATCATGGTTGCATTTTTTTAGAACGGTTTTAAATATGGACACACTCTATGTAAATAAACAGACAATAAACTATGGAGAATAGTATTTAAAAAGTGTTTGGGGACTTTTCATTTCCCATCCTATGAAGTTTTTAATTATATATATGATCTACATAGAAGAAATATTAAAGGGGAAACTAAACTCTTTATGACAATACAGCATTAAATCTGCTTGTGTGACATCCCTTGACGGAAGTCACGGTGTGCGGTGTGCATTGGACTTGAGGGTTGCCTGGAGCCCTTGGAGAGCGCTCACGCTAGGGCCCCTGTGAGCCCAGGGGAGACTCAGCCCCCCACACGTATCCACGACAGGAACTTGGGAACCACACTTATATTTAATTTCTGATATTAATGATCACACATATACTGCTGAATTTAACAATCTATTTCAGGTAAGTGAAAATGGTGTTTAATGTAGTCTTTAGAATGACTTTCAGGTGTTTTTGACTAAAATATATATCCAGAACTACTTTCTTAGAGAAATGCAAGTAAAGTTTATGATAATTTTTCTTTAGAAACTTATTTCTTAGTCTCAGCAGTATCCAAATGAGTGAGGAATGCTTGACCAACTCTTCGGCCACTTCTGTCACTCACTGTATTCTGAAAGCTCTTGGTGAATTGAGTTTTCTTTGTTCTTATTTTTCTAGCTTTATAAATTGGATATTTGGGTCATTTATTTCATACTTTTCTTCTCTCTAATCTAAGTATTTAAATCTGTAAAGCTTTCTCTAAGCATTTCTTTGTCTGCTGCCCAAATATGTGTATATTTTGTATATTCATTATCATTCAATTTGAATGTTTTCTAATTTCTCTTTTGAGATCATACTTGAACCATGGATTATATGCAAGTGCATTTTATTTGCCAAAGTTTGGAGGTTATCCTATATATTTTATAGTTATTTTATTCTAATTTACATTTTCTATAATTATCAAACATATCTTGTTTTATATATTTTAATCTCCTTAATCTTATGAGACTAGTTATGTGCACAGTATGTACCCTTTTTGGTGACTTTTCTCAAAGCTTCTTGAGAAAAACTTGTGTTTTGTAGGAATTAATTACATTACAACAGTTGATGACTTTAAGTTATGTCTTTACTTGTGTGTAATTATTTCATTAATTGCTGAGAGTGGGGAACAATCTTTAATTTTATTATGAAGTTGTCTATTTGAGCCTTTTATTCTGAAAGTTTTTGTTTCACACATTTTGAATGATTGATATGTCTCATATGTACATTTAAGAAATTTTTGTCTCCCTGATGAATTGACCCTTTTCCATAACAAAATTCCCTCCTTTATCTGGAAAACATCTTGGACTCAAAATTATTTTTAAAATTTGATTTTGCTATTGCCACTCCAATATCTTTTGTTGGGTATGCAACATATAACTTTATCAGCCCATATCCTTTCAATCTTTGCATCTATATCTTTAAATTGTGTAATCTGTAGACAAAATGTAGTTGTTTCGGGGTTACTCTTTTTTCTTCCTGCATTATTTTAGGGCAGTTATATATTTTTATAATTCCTTTGTAAATTCCTTTCTTGGATTTTTTAGGTCTTTCAGTAAACAATTTTTTATTCATTTATTTAGGGATTTAAGTGTTCTTAACATTTCACAGTTTACTTAAGATTACTACTAAACCATTTTCTGTAAAACATAAAAACCTTGTAACTATATGGGTCCATTATCTTCTTGCTTTGATGTATTTGTAATGTTTATTTGTTTTCTCTATATTTATATTCATGAGACATTATCATTTCTGCATTACACTATTTTATGTAATTTGAAGAATTAAATAAAAATAAAATTTCTTTTATCCAAAATATTTATTTCATTTCTGGTAATCTCTAGTCATTATTGAGTTTCACCCTGGTGTCATTTCACTTCAACTTGAAAAACTTCTTTTTGCATTTCTTCTAGTAAAGTGATAGCATAAGCATCAAGCACTTCGTTTTATTTAATTTTAAAGAGTCTTTGTCTTGCCCACCTTTGAAGTATATTTGCACTGGGTAAAGCATACCTAGATTTTACCTAAAACTGCATTCTTATTGGTTTCTTCCTCTTCCTTCCCCTGCTCCCACCAGTTCTCCATTGCTTTCTTCTAGGAGTGCATGAAATCTGTTCTCAGTTGAGCTTCTGAGAACTGTACTCTGATAACTGCAACTTTTATTGGTGTCCTGGGATTTGCCTGTCTCTTTTGGAAGGGACCTTTGAATTATGTAATAATATTTCATGTATCTCCCACACAGCCTTCACATGTGGCTGTGTAGATGGCTCTCCCTTAGCTCAGTTCATACTGTTGATGAGCTAGAGTCTAGAACATTTTCAGTAATTCTTAACTTTCATATTTGAGTTTTCTTAATATTTTAAAATGCAAAGGAAACTTGAAAATTCTAGTTGGCTCAAAATATCTTTGGCATAAGCATTAAATATTGGAACATAGCATTCAGTCTCCATGGTAACCAGATATGTTTCAGGAAGAGCAGGTCAAGCCAGTACTGCCAAACAGAAGCTAACACAAGCCACACATCTCATTTTAAATGTTCTAGTAGCCACATTAAGAAACATGAAAAGAAAGTGGTGGAATTAATCTTACCATCTTTTATTTAGCCAAATATACCAAAAATATTGTCTCTACCACCTGGCAATAGCCATGTTGAAGACTCAATATCCACTTCAGTTTACCATAATGGACCTCACAAGCCTAAGACATGATAACTAAATATTAAAATAAGGAACTTCATGCTAGGGGATAGGATGGATAAAGGGAATGGAAAGCTAAGGATTAAAATATAGAAGGTTCCTATTTGGAATGATGGAAATGTTTTTGTAAGGATGGCAGTAATGGTAGCACATTGTGAACACAATGAATAACACTGAAATATATATTTAAATATATATTATTTTAATTATATATTTAAATATGATTAAAAGGAGAAAAGTTAGATTGTGTATATGAAACAGAATAAAAAATTTTAAAAATCCATGGAACTATAATACAAAAACATTGAACTCTAAGTTAAACCATGGACTTTAATTTACTAGAATAATTATAAAAATGACCTATCATCAATTATAACAAAAGTTCCACCCCAAAGCAAGTTGCACTTGGTGGGGTGCTATATGGGAATCCTGTATTTTGTGCATGATTATTCTGTAAACCCACAACTTCTCTAATAAAATACTAGGAAACTAAGAAATATATAAGTAAATATATGAATATATATGGTATATAAATATTTCAGACTTTAATGTAGATACAATTCAATGAAAATATATAGCTCCAATTCCAGAAGCAAATATTAATTTGATAAATTCATCTTAATGATGAAATATCACATATTTGATGCTGACTTGTGAAATTTAATAAAAAGTCTAGGTGTTCTTTACTGTCTCAAGTAAGACATTTCATTTTATGCATTAGAATTGATAAATTCTGTTATCAATATAATAATCTCTATGTCAATGTCATATGAGGAAATTTACATATAAAAGCCTATCATCTGACAAGATTTTCTATTTTAATTTTTGGTTCTTATGATTTATTAAATATACTGCCATTTTGAGCTTCTCTTCACAGAATGTTCATGAGGGATAGAGTGTCATTTCCTTGACTATCTGGGGTCTTTGTTTGAAATCTTTTCTTAAACACATTCTGACATCATCTAGCAGCATTATTGTCTCAGGGACTTTTCTTCCCTGAAACTCCCAGAGTTTCTGATGCATAACTGCCCTGCAGTAAATGCTTCCTCTCTTAATAGAGAATAGACTTTTGGTCCATGCAGAAGCAGCAATCCCCAGATTCTGTACATGAGTGGTGATTCTTCAATCAGAGGAGAACAGAATCAGTGTGTCTTGGTCTACAGCAGGGGTTCTTAACATTTTATTATTCCACAGATCCCTTTGCCAGTCAGGTGAAAACCATGAACTCCTTCTCAGAATATAGCAGCAGACAGTTTTAGGATGCTCAAAATCAGCATGTCTTTAAATTAAAATTTACAATTCAAGCTCATGGATCCCCTGAAATCTTCCCTCTGAAATCTTCACAGACCCCTGCTAAGAACCCCTGGTCAAGTGGATCAGCAATGAGGAGTTCACTAATTCAAAACCAGAGATTTTGTATATGATAATAGGCCTGCAAAAGGTGAAAATTGAATCAAGCAGATAAGAGGAAACAAAGGTGATAACAGCATGAGAAACTGGGTATGGCTGAGGGCTCATGTGTGGATCTGCAGTGAAAAGCAGGGAAGGAAGAATTGCTTGCTGAATTGGGCCACTGGCCCAGAACATGAGAACCAGAAACATGACTTTTACAACTGTCCACAAGATTACAAAGACACATGGAACTCTGAGATAGAGTTAAAACCATTAACCAGGGACCATTACCATTAGTCCTATGGTCTGGACATTGCAGATTAACAAGAAATTAGACATTTGTCAAAAGATTGAGTGCCTACTTTCATGTATTAAAAGACACCTCCAAGAATGTGAAATGATAACTTACCAAATGAGAGAAGATATTTGCAAATCCTATTTCTGATAAGGAATATAATTATTTATATAACTATTCATTGAGTTATTTTGTGTCCATTGCAGAACTAAATATGTACATGGTAAGGATTCAGAAGGGATAAGAGATCAGTGAAGATGCTGTTGTTGGTAAATGACTAATCTCCCAAGTGATTGTCTTTTATATTCACAATTGTTACCTTGTGGTTGCAAGATGGCTCCAGTACCCCTACACATATTAAGACAGAACCCCAGCACATATTAAGACAGAAAGGGAGGGTGTTGGGAAGGAGTCTTTCTTCATCCGTCTTTTTTGTGGCAGGAAAACCTCCCCCACAGGGCACCCACAGGACTACCTTTATATCTTATTGGCCAGAACAACATCTAATGACAATCTTCAGGCACAGAGGAGGCTCAGAGAGTGTGTACATGACATTGTAGCCTTTATCTTGGGAGGTGGGCTCCGTGGATGTTTAGTAGGTGACTGTGGTAGACATTTTTCTGTAATAGTCACTGGGGAAGCAGAAGGGGTGAATGTAGTTGCTGTCCTCATGACTCTTGAAGTCTACTGTGATGTCATGACTTGTTCTTACCCTTGAGTAGTGTTTATGTTAAATTCTTAGCCCCAGAACTCGTTAATCCAAGAAGGAGAAAATTAAACTGGCAGCAGGTTGAGTCACTCACATTTGCTTTCAGATTCCCACAGTTCTTTTTCCAGTATCAACTGTAGTTTGAGATCAACTTCCCTGCCTTCTTCCTTGGACACAGATAATGAGTTTTCTGCCAAGTATGTAAGCAGATCACTATTTCAATATTGTTATTATTTAAGAAAGTTCCAATTGTACAAAACCCCTCTTGACCAGTGCCAAATTCTCTGCCTCCAGTCTCTTGTGAGTGTTAGGCAACCCAATCCCCAAATAATTTGCAAAACTAATCCTTTGACTTCCAGTTTACTCCTAATATCTGTGTCCTTGGAGTTCTTGTCTCTATAGGCTACCCAACTTTACATTATTAAATAATATTTTACATTTCTCCAGTATGTGGATTTGACTGTGAGGCTGGGTCTCTCTTGGACAAACAAGACTCTTCAATATCTTCTTCAATAATTCTCCAAAATTTTGTACAGGAATATTTTTAAAGGTTTAAACTTCAAAGAAGCTCTAAAATTCTAACAGTTGGTTAAATATAGCCATGAAGGGAAGAAATGAATTGTGATAAGAATATCAATATCTAGCATATAGCATTCAGTCTTCACCATGACTAGGCCTATTTCAGGAAAAGTGGTGAGGGCAGCAGTGAGGATGTCAGCTGGAAGAAGGAAGGGCTGGGCATATTGGTGATATCAGGGTACACTTGAGACCAAAGAATTCAAATTCTATAATACATGAAGCATCATTGCTGACCCAGAGGAACATAAGTCCAAGCAAATGTTAGATAAACTTGTCACTTCTGGATATCATTCAAGCATTTATCCAGTTCTTTGTGGTTACTGTGAGTAAAGAGTACTAGTATTTCTATCACCTAGAAAGTTATGGATTATGTAATCCATTTGCTCACATCCAAGTGTTTAATTCATAAACTCCATAAGTAATGAAGTTGATCCTACAGAAAAAGAAAAAACATTTCAAATTTATCTGAGAATTCAGTACATATAGGAACAGAAATATAAACATAAAATCAATAAGTTTGACCATGACAACATTCAATGTTAAAATGCAAATTATATTCTAATTAAATTTGATATTTGTGATTTGTAAAATATTCCATGTTTCCCAGTACTCTATACAATATATAGATCAAGTAAAAAAGCCATAGATATAAGCATAATATAAATTTCAATAAATGTGTTTTGTTGTCTTGGCTTTATTGGTCTATTCTGGGTTATGTTGGGAAATACTTGGAATCATTGGAAAACAGATACTCAAGAAGCTTTGATCATCCTTTCCTGGATTTGCAGGAGAAAAGAATGGCTGCAGTGGCTCAGAAGCAGGAATCTTGGTAAATGTGGGATCCATCACTAATGTTAAAAAAAAGTAATGTTTCTAATATCTAAATCCAGGAAAATCCCCACTCAGTGTAAACAGAAGTTTATCCATAGCACAGTTTTTGGTTTAGTGCTGTCAGAGAAGTGTTTTCTTTTTCTCAAATTCAGTGTCCAGAATCCAAGTTCTGAAGACATTAAGACCTTCTCTCCTCAATCAACGTATTCCTTGCAAATACCCAGGTTGCAGTCTTTGCTTGTTCCCATGACAACCTTCCATTAATTATGGCTGGAAGTGAACTGAGAAGAACCCAGAACTGAATCTCTCAGCACACTCTTCCCAATACTAGTTTCTATGTCCACAGCAGATGTGCCTCCTGGTCATCAGAAATGATGAGGTGTTATGCGCTGTCTCAACATCCAAGGTCATATCCACTGTGGAAGAAAAATAAATAGTTCAGCAAAAAGGACAGATCATACCCACTTTAAGGGTTAAAACTTAGGCAGTGGCCCAACTGCTAGATCAGCTATTAGCTCATAAAATCCTTGGCCCAGGACATAGTTTCTGGGCACAGCAAAAATGATTCTGAAGAATTGCATTTTGTGTTCCTTCTGTGTAACATTTGAGAGATAACTGTAGTGTATTAATAACCCTGCAAATAAAGAATGGCCATGTTTGCTTGCCTGTTTTTGTCTGGAGCAGATTGTGGCTATTCTGGTATGAGCAAATTCCCCTTTCCACCTAAGTTTTTATTTTGCTTACCTCCTTCACAGTCTCCCAAGGTGGATGCAGTGCACACCCATGATTCACTTTTACTGCAAAGGCCCAAGTTACTCACCCACATGATTTTCTTGATTTTGCTTTTAAGTCAAAACTTTCCTGGGGAAACAAAAATACCTGGGAGATTTTTTACTACACTAAACATCAGCTTGTATGGAGTAAAAAGAAATACATTTAGAAAATAAAGGAACTTATTCTTTTCACATTTGAAATTGTGTACTGAGATATATTCCAAAGCACACTCTTATTCACACCCTAAACAGCCACCATGGATTCATGAAATCTGCCCAGATGTAAATGATAGAACATGGCACATTGTCATCTAGGCTGTTAGAACCTATGCATGTATACTTCTGTCAAATCAAGTATAGTTGGTGAAATGGGCCAGCAATAATGTGTGGAGTCTTTAAACCAAGGGTAACATACAAATTCAAAAGAAAAAAGTTAAGAGATAACCTATTGTCAAGTGACTTAGAGAATTAGGGTGGATTGTCCTGGTTTGTTTCTAAGGAGGCATGAGTAGAATTCAGGTCATTGGGCCAGTGGAACAGTTAGTTTGATCTCTGGTTATTATTTCTTACTCATTAATAGTGTTGATGCCCATCATTATCTGTGCTGTTGTTTACCCTGGGCAGCCCTGTTTACCAGTTAATCTACATGCTCTTAGACAGACAGCTTATAGAAAATGCAGATTTCCATTCCCTTTTTTTTTAGATTTTATACTATATCTTGTTTAAAGTACTATGAGAGACGTTAGTGTAGGAGGGCACACACTGCAAGCTCCCAGAGCAAGGTGGATGGTGGACGGGGTCCTGCCCGGGGGTCTGTGCTGTGAATGCATGGAGTGAGAAGCTTGGGACATTTATCTGCGTGGATCAACAGCGTGTACGGAAAGGTAGAGATTCGTGAGTTTTAAGGATGCCGGTGGTGGTTGGCACAGACAGCTGAGCCCCGCGGTTAGGGAGGAAAAATAAAATAAAATAAAACGGCCATTTGGAGCCGCGAGCAGGGCAAAAAAGTTTTATTTTCTGGGGATCTGGCTGCCTGGCACCCCTTGGACCTTGTGTGAAAAGAACAAACAAGCTAATCAGCACCCGGTGAACCGGAGGGGGGATTCTGGTCGGGGAACGGAGCTGATTTCCCTAGCCGCCCAGGGATAAGACCCGGGCTGCTGCCGAGCCAGGAAAAAGGGACACTTCCCAAAAGAGGGAGGGTTCGGTTGGAGGGCAGGGAAGGGTATTTTTTATTTTTAGACATTGATCTTGCTGCCTGAACCGCCCCATAGCTTTGGGGAGCAGATAAGCCGACCAGAAGCAGCATCAGGCTGAGAGCAGATGCTAATTTTCACTCAAACTGATTTACTTAGCAGCCCGGTGACGCTCGAGCTCAGCTCCAGAAGGGGCGGAATCAGCCTTCTTTAGCACTCCTCACTGACTAGCATCAGAGCTACAACTAACTTGGAGAGTCCAGAAAGTGGGACGTGCTTGATTAATTTCCACGGGACCAGCTAGGGTCCCTTCCATAAGGGGGTTCGTCTAGAGGAGGAATTACTTTGGGTACTGCATTTCGCTAAAAAAATATAAAAAATTTTTAAAAAGTGAGAAGGTCACTTCAAAAATGAAAAATAAATTCTTTTTAATTTAGTTTAATCTCTAAAAGCTGCTTCAGGACCTGCATATAGAACCCTGTGGGGAAATTGATTGATAAATGCAAGTAGGCAGGAAGGATCCACGTGGACCCTAGGGGAATCATTGACCCCCCTTAGCTCTGTTTGACTGCTTGCCTGGATCTTTGGTTTCTTTCTGTTTCTTTCTGGTCTCTTGCTATTCTTTCCTCTCTCCTTGCCCCTTTCTTTTTTTTTTTCTATTTTCTTTTTTAATTAGGTGCTGCCAGCCTGTGGCTTCTTTGCTGGGCTTCTTTTTCAATAATTTCCCACTCGCTGTATATATTGATTCTGTATTACAAATTATCGCTTATTCTTCCTGCATCTTTCCACCTTCTGTTATCTGCTGTGGCTCTTAGAGACAATATTTTTTCATAGACCCACAATATAAGGGTGTCAATTTCTATTCCATCTATTTTGTTTTCTTCTTCTTTTTTTTTTTATTAGTATTAACTTTTTCCTTACAGACTTTCTTTACTATTTCTCTCCCTCTTCATAATTCTAGCTTTCTAAACCACTATATATATAGACCTCCATTTGTTTTCCCAGTCCAATGTAGGAAATCCATATTTTTTCCTAGTACTCTACAATGTCTACACAAGTTAAATATTCATCTCATCAAGTCTCATTTTGCCCCTCTTCTAACTTTTATCAATATTACTATTATCCTTCTGCCTTCCTTACATCTTTTGATTCCTCTGGCCCTAACCTTTTGCCTTCAAGGGAACATAGAAAGAAGCAAGGAAATAAAATAAGAAGAAAAACTGCCAAAGAGAAAACTTAACTCACATGCAGAACCAACAGCTAAATAAAATTCTAGAGCATAGAGAAAAGCTAATCAACTGAACAAACCCATCAAGATAATATGATGACCAGAGGGCAACAAAAAAATACAAATGACTCTGAGAAACTGGAAAACATGGACCAGTCCAATGCACAAAATAAAAACCAGGAAGCAATGCAGAACATCGAACAACGAATCAAAGCTATCCAAACAAATATCATGGATCAACTTAAAGAACTGGAGGAAGAGATTAAGGATATAAAGAAGACACTGGGAGAACATACTGAAGAAATAGCAAACACGCCTAAAAAGGTAATGGATATGTTGGTGAACAATGGCACAAGCCAAGAAATGAAAAAGATGCTAGAATCACATGGCAGCAGATTTGAACAGGCAGAGGAAAGAATTAGTGATATGGAAGACAATACAGCTGAAATCAAAGAGATTGTAGAACAGATAGACAAAAAGATAGAAAAAATCCAGCATGGACTTAGGGAATTAACCAATAATTCAAAACACACAAACATATGCATTATGGGCATCCCAGAAGGAGAAGAGAAGGGAAAGGGAACAGAAGGAGTGTTGAAGGAAATAATGGCTGAAAATTTCCCAACTCTATTGAGAGAGATGGATGTGCAGATACAGGAAGCATAGCACACCCCAAATAGTATAAATCCCAACAGGCCAACTCCAAGACATATACTTTTCAAAATGTCCAATGCTCAAGGCAAAGAGAAAATACTCAAGGCAGCAAGAGAAAAGAGAACCATCACATACAAAGGAAGCACAATAAGATTAAGTGCTAATTTCTCAGCTGAAACCATGAGGCAAGAAGACAGTGGTATGACATAGTCAAAACACTAAAAAAAAAAAAACTTCCAGCCACGAATTCTCTATCCAGCAAAATTGGCATTCAAAAATGATTGAGAGTTCAAAATATTCACAGATAAACAGAAATTAAGAGAGTATGTCAAGGAGAAACCAGCACTTCAAGAAATACTAAAGGAATCTCTACAAGTTGAAAGGAAAAAACAAGGGAGAGAGAGTTGGAGGAGCGTTGAAAAACAACTGAAAAGACAAAAAGAGAAACAAAACAACATATGACAAACATTAACCCAAAGAAAAAATGGCTGAAGTAAGAAATTCGTTACAGGGAATAACACTGAATGTTAATGGATTAAATTCACCAATCAAGAGACACAGATTGGCAGAGTGGATAAGAAAATATGATCCATCTATATGCTGTCTACAAGAAACCCACCTTCGACCCAGGGATTCAAGGAGGCTGAAAGTGAATGGCTGGAAAACCATTTTACAAGCTAACAATAGTCAAAAAGGGGCAGGGGTAGCTATTCTAATATCAGGCAAAATAGACTTTAAATGCAAAACTATTGTAAGAGACAAAGATGGACACTACATATTAGTAAAAGGAGTAATCTCTCAAGAAGAGAAAACAATCAACATTTACGCACCTAATTGAGGTGCCTCAAAATACATGTGGTAAACTCTGGAAAAACTAGGAGGAAGAATAAATGCCTCTACAATTATAGCAGGGGACTTCAACACACCACTATCATCATTAGACAGAACGTCTGGACAAAGAATCAATAAAAAAACTAAGGCACTCAACAATACTTTAGAAGACCTGGACATAATAGACATATACAGAACACTACACCCAAACACAGCAGAATTTACATTCTTCTCGAGTGCACAGGGAACATACTCCAAAATAGACCACATGCTAGGACACAGAACAACACTCAATAAATTCAGAAATATTGAGATTATAAAAACTAATTTCTCTGACCACAATGGAATGAAGTTGGAAATCACTAAGGGCCAGAGAAACAGGTTAGGCACAAGGATATGGAAGTTAAACAACACACTCTTAGACAAACAGTAGGTAAAAGAGGAAATCTCAAAAGAAATCAGTAACTACCTTGAAACTAATGAAAACAACAACACAGCATATCAAAACCTATGGGATGCAGTGAAAGCAGTCCTGAGAGGGAAGTTCATAGCCATAAATTCATATATAAAAAATGAAGAAAGTGCTAAAATTGAAGACCTAACTGCACACTTGAAGGAATTGGAAAAACAACAGCAAACTAAACCTAAAAGAAGTAGAAAGAAGGAAATAACAAAGATTAGAGCAGAACTAAATGAAATAGAGAATAAGAAAGCACTGGAAATAATAAACAAAACCAAAAGCTGGTTCTTCGAGAATATCAACAAAATTGACAAACCCTTAGCCAGACTAACAAAGAAAAAGAGAGAACAGATGCACATACATAAAATAAGGAATGAGCAAGGTGATATCACTACTGACCCCACAGAAATAAAGAGTATCATTAGAGGATACTTTGAAAAATTATATGCCAACAAGAATGATAATTTAGAGGAAATGGACAAGTTTCTAGAAACCCACAAACAGCCGACATTGATGAAAGAAGAAATAGATGAACTCAACAGTCCAATTACAAGTAAAGAGATAGACTCAGTCATTAAAAACCTCCCAACTAAGAAGAGTCCAGGACCAGATGGCTTCACAGCTGAACTCTACCAAACATTTTGGAAAGAGCTAACACCAATTCTACTTAAGGTCTTCCAAGAAATAGAAGGAGAAGGAATATTACCTAACTCATTCTATGATGCCAACATTACCCTAATACCAAAACCAAATAAAGATACCACAAGAAAGGAAAATTACAGAACAATTTCTCTAATGAATCTAGATGCTAAAATCCTTAACAAAATACTTGCTAATTGCATTCAACAACATATCAAAAGGATTATACAGCATGACCAAGTAAGTTTCCTCCCGGGTATGCAAGAATGGTTCAATATAAGAAAATCAATCAATGTAATACACCACATAAACAGATTGAAAGAAAAAATTCACATGATCATCTCTATAGATGCAGAAAAAGCATTCGATAAAATACAGCACTATTTCCTCATAAAAACACTACAAAAGATAGGAATAGATGGAAACTTTCTGAATATAATAAAGGGTATATATGAAAAACCCAAAGCTAACATCATTTTCAACGGTGAAATCCTAAAAGCCTTCCCTCTGAGATCGGGAACAAGACAAGGATGCCCACTATCACCACTCCTATATAACATTGTCTTAGAAGTACTTGCACGAGCACTAAGACAAGAAAAGGACATAAAAGGCATCCAGATTGGAAAAGAAGAAGTAAAAATTTCATTATTTGCAGATGACATGATCCTATACATAGAAAGCCCTGACAAATCGACAACAAGGCTTCTAGAACTTATAAAGGAGTTCAGTAATGTTGCAGGCTATAAGATCATCCCTCAAAAATCAGTAGCATTTCTGTACACCAATAGCGAGAAAACTGAGGAGAAAATCAGGAAAAAAATACCATTTACAATAGTAAACAAAAGAATCAAATACCTAGGAATAAATTTAACTAAAGATGTAAAGGACTTATATACAGAAAACTACACAACACTGTTAAAGGAAATCAAAAAAGACTTAAATAAATGGAAAAATATTCCCTGTTCATGGATGGGAAGACTAAACATCATCAAGATGTCTATCCTGCCCAAACTAATCTACAGATTTAATGCAATCCCAATAAAAGTCAACACTATATTTTTTAAGGAACTGGAAAAATTAACCACAAAATATATTTGGAGAGGCAAGAGGCCCCGAATTGCCAAAGATATATTGAAAAAGAAAAATGAAGTTGGAGGTATCACACTACCTGACTTTAAAACATACTACAAAGCTACAGTGATCAAAACTGCCTGGTATTGCCACAAGGATAGACCTACTGATCAATGGAACCGAATTGAGAGTTCTGATATAGATCCTCACATATACAGTCATCTGATATTTGACAAGGACAAGAAGCCCAGTCAGTTGGGAGAGAATGGCCTCTTTAACAAGTGGTGCTTGGAGAACTGGACACCCATATCCAAAAGAATGAGAGAAGAATACCATCTCACACCTTATACAAAAATCAACTCAAGATGGATCAAAGATCTAAATATAAGAGCCAAAACCATAAAGACCTTGGAAGATAATGTAGGGAAGCATCTACAGGCCCTTGTAATAGGAAATGGTTTCATGAACTTCACAGCCAAAGCATGAGCAGCAAGAGAAAAAATAGATAAATGGGATCTCATCCAAATTAAAAACTTCTGCACCTCAAAGGATGTTATTAAGAAAATAAAAACGCAGCCTTGCCAATGGGAAAAAATATTCGGCAACCATATATCTGATAGGAGCCTAATATCCTGCATATATAAAGAAATCCTACACCTTGAAAATAAAAGGACAAACAACCCATTTAAAAAATGGGCAAGTGACCTGAAAAGACACTTCTCCAAGGAAGAAATACAAATGGCTGAAAAGCAAATGAAAAAATGCTCAACATCGCTTGCTATCAAGGAACTGCAAATCAAAACTACAATGAGATATCATCTTACACCCTTAAGAATGGTGCCTATTAAAAAAACAGCAGACACTAAATGTTGGAGAGGATGTGGAGGAATAGGAACCCTCATCCACTGCTGGTGGGACTCCAGTATGGTCCAGCCACTGTGGAGGACAGTTTGGCTGTTCCTCAGAAAACTAACAATGGATCTTCCATATGATCCAGCAATTCCACTGTTGGGTATATACCCAGAAGAACTGAAAGCAAAGACACAAACAGATATATGCACACCAATGTTTATAGCGGCATTGTTCACCATTGCCAAAAGTTGGAATCAGCCCCGGTGCCCATCAACAGACGAATGGATAAGCAAAATGTAGTACACACATACAATGGAATATTACTCAGCTGTAAGAAGGATCAAAGTGCTAATACATGGAATAACATGGTTGAATCTTGAAGACCTTATGTTGAGTGAAGCAAGCCAGGCACTGAAGGATGAACAGTATATGAGCTTACTGATCTGAACTGAGGAAAGTGAGCAGTCTCAGAGAACCATTGTCTGAAAGATAGGTTAACAAAGGAGAGTAAGAGAAGAGCAGGCTTTGAGCCACCACCCATATGGACATAATCTATGGTCAAGGGGTAGAGTGTGGTTGCATGTTGGGGGATAGGGCAGATTGGTGGTGGTGTTCCTGGGTTTCGTGGTGCAGCACTGGCGGGTGGGTGGATTAGGAAGGGCAGGCTCAAATCCCCAGGGCATGTAATTGTGAATCTTGACATTCCATGGGTTGGGAGAGGGTGGTATCATGGGCCCTGGAGGGCTGGGGGAAGGGAACAGTCAAGATCTAATGGGGTGTTTGGTGGTCATGGGGAAGGTTTTTCATTACCTTACAATAATGGACACAGGTCATGGTAAATATCATCAAAATTATTAAACTGTATCATCTAAATTGTAAACTATACTGTAAATCATTGACAATGTTTTGTTGCTACATTTTGTTATCTGTATAACAGTTATAACAATGCTAACATCCAAAAAAAAGGGGGGGGATTAATATGGGGTGGGGAAGGGGAGGTGGTTTGTTATCTGGGAGTCTCTGGCACTCCATGTGTGACTTTGCTGTGACCTAAAACTTTTTGAAAATTAAATGAAAAATTGGGAGACAATGGGGCTTGAGAGGGGGAAGGTGTCACGGCACACCACACATCCAATAACACAGTGATAAAAGGAAGGAAAGACAAGAAAAGAGAAAGGAAAAAAAATGAATATATATATATATATTTTAAAGGCATTTCCTTTGCTTTTTTGCCCATTGTTTGAATGTCCCAATCTGCTAATTATATTTTATTTTGTTTTGATTTTTGTTTATTTGTTTTTTTTCCTTCTCTCTTTTTTTTTCCCCCTGAGTTTCCTTATGTTTGTCTCTTGCATGTAAGCTTATCATACTTGTTTCTTTTTCCCAGTAAGTGTATTTGATTATTTTATGGACTACATTTTCATGGAGGATTTGGATCACAGAAGTGTTTCAATGGGTACTGTAGGGGATTATTGTTGGGGGGTGTCTGGGAGGGGGGATTCATGGGAATTAGTTCATCCAAATATACATAAAAGATATACAAAATCGTTGAAAAGATCAAAAGATGGGGTATGGTACGATGGATGGACAATCACACAATAAATGAGGGAATCTGAATTCCTGGCCTGGAGAGCTCTTCCACAGTCTCCAAGGGAGCAGCAATAGTCCTCTGAGTGCAGGGACAGTGTCTGTCAAAAGAGGATGACCCACTGATGTGTTCTTTTTATTGATGACTACCCTTGTGAGTCTTTGCTCTTGTTACTGAGACTTAGCCTGCAGTTGTTGGGTACCTAAGGGTTGCCACCTGAGAGCCTCCTTGTTGCTCAAATGTGTCCTCTCTCTAAGACAAACTCAGCATATGATTGCATTACCTTCCCCCCAACAAGGGACCTGACTCCCGGGGATGAGCCACCCTGGCAGTGAGGGATTAATACCAAGTGCCAAATGGCAACATAACTGGAAAAAGACCTTGAGTAAAGGGGGAAAATGTAAAGACAAATGAGTTCAAGTGGTTAAGACTTCAAAGAGAGTCGGGAGGTCATCCCAGAGGTAACTCTTACACACACCTCAGTAGGAACTCATAGAACATCTAATTGCCTATCATCCCACACAGAGGGGCTCTAGAGAGCTCTGGAGACAACCAGGTCCTATATAAGTGGGGATAGCCCCTGAGACTGATGCCTTATCAGTGGGCTCTATTTTGGAATCTGTGCTCCTGAGAGTGACAGAATTGGACTCAAATAAGTCCTCCCTGCACATGGTTCATCAGTCCCTTCTATTCAAACCTATATGTGATGCAGAAGTTTTTAGGTATACTTCCAGAGACTGGAGCCTCTGGCCTACCTATGTGCCAGGTGTGCATGAAATCTCGGTGGAGCTGCAAATCCTACCCTACAGCTCAATGGACTCATCCAAGTCACCTGGCAAGGAGACAACAATGGGCAATGGCCATCCCAGGGAATGGAGAGGGCCTGCATCTGCAGGCAGGATCATCCCACCCACCATATCCATGGGATATAATCCCTCTCTCACTTGGAGGTTGAGTGGACATCACCATCCCTGTCCCCTCAGGATTAGGGGAAGAACTATGGACTAGAGTGGACTTGGTGGTATTCTACTGTTCACATATGGTGATTCTAGCAATGGAAGATATTATAACAATGAGGTGGAGCCAGTGGCCACTTGACACTTTTGGGGCAGGAGGGGATGAGCAGTTGAAATACAGGGGCTTCTTTGGGATTTGGATATTGTCCTTAGTACCGTTGTCGCAACGGATGTAGGCCATATTAAATCAGCACACACCACTCAGAACTGTGTGGGAGAGAGTGTGGTCTACAGTGTGAACTGTGGTCTATGGTTGGTGGCAAGGCCCCAGGATGTGTAAGTCCATTGAGGTTGGTGGGCCACACTTGTGGGAGATGTTTGTGTGGGATGTGGTGGGAGGTGTGGGAGGTGGGCAACATGGGAATCCCAGTGGGTTCTGTGTAATATTTTGGGTAATCTAAGCACCTCTTAAAATATATTTATATATATATATAAATAACATTTTTGTAAGCAAATGCACATATATGCATATATATTTATATATCATTTTGTAAATGTTGGTATGTATTGTGAAAATTTTGATTTTTACCCACAATAAAAAAAATTTAAAAAAAGTACTATGAGAGTATGTGTGTGTTATTAAAACCGGTCCAGAGTTTCTGCTTATGCACATCTCAGCAGGATCTCATTGACTGCCACAGTAAACAGTGCCTCAAGCAGGGGTGCTCCTAAGGTCTCTAGAGACATATTGACACCATAGGTAGGGCAGACAATCTCAGAAATTTGGCACCCTGTCAGTGGGCCTTACCTTGGAATATATGTTCCTCAAGGTAACAGAGCTAGTCTCATTTGTAAATTCCCTGCACATGACTCTCTGCCCCTTTTATTTGAACCTATAATTAGCACTATACTCATTAAATATATGTCCCAGAGACTTAAATCTTCACTCTGTTCATAGGCTGGTTGAGCCCTGAATCTTTGCAGTGTAGCAAAACCTACTCTCCAATTCATCAGACTCACCCAGGATAATTAACAAAATGATGATGATGGACAACACCCATCCCCAAAAAACAGAGAGGATCTACAACTGCAAGCAACACAGTTCCATCCATCTGCCCCATGGGATCTAAGGACCCTCTCAGTCAGAAACAGAGTGGGCATCACCATCCTATAATCCTTGTTTGAGGAATGAACAAACCTAATGGGGTAATGCAAATATGACTAAAGTTGACTTATTATTATTCTAGAAATGGAAGATCTTGTAACATTGATATAAAGGCAGTGGTCACCAGAGTTTCTGAGGGGAGGACAGGGGAAGAATAGGTGTAACATGGGGCATATTTGGAACATTAGAATTATTCTGAATGACATTGCAATGACAGATACAGGCCATTGTACATTTTGTCGAAACCTAAAAAATGTACGGTGCAAAGTGTAAACTGTGTGTAAACTATTGATTGATCATGGTTAGTAGCAAAGTTTCAATATGTGTTCACCAATTGTAACAAATGTACCACATTAATGAAAGGTGTTAATGGAGAAAAGTGTGGGAAGGGGAAGGCATGGGGTATATGGGAATCCCCCATTATCAATATATCATTTATGTAATCTAAAGCTTCTTTAAGAATAAAATAATAATACTTTTTAAAAAATCAATATGTGACCATTATAGCACACACTGACTAGGAAGGAATGATCTGGCATTTGAAGGTCTGGCAAGTCTGCTTTGGCATCTTACTTCAGCACTATTATCCATGCAGCTGAGTTCAGAATTCACTTTAACCATCTACATTTCTACACATAGATCACAAATATGACTCAGAGTTGAGCTGTGAAATTGAATCAGGTATTACTTCCTGTAACACGAGGTCAGTCAGTAGGGACTGCACAGGCTGCACTTCTCAAGACCAGTGTCTGCAAGTGGAACTGAATTTACAGGAACAGCCATCACCTGCACTTTCACCTGCCTTTGCTTAGGGGTTCTCAGCACTGGGATAAATCCACTCCTCCTAGTGGTTGTCTACACTGACTATAGCTTAGAATCACCTGGGCACTTGTTTTTTTTATCATGGCAGGTTTCTGGGGCTCACAGCCAAAGAGGTGGCTGGATTCAATTGGTGCAGGGCCTTGCTGTTCAAGTGTGGTCCATGAATGACCAGCTTCAGCAACACCTGGGCTTATGTCAGAATACAGATTCTCAGGATAGCCAAGTTAAAAAATATGAATCTGCATTTTAACAAGACCTTCTGGTAATTTAGTGCATATTCAGGTTTGAGAAGCTGGGAATTAGGCAGTTTTGCACAAGAGAACTACAATGTGAGTCACAGGTTTGTCAGTTTTCTAGTAGACACATTAAGAAACATAAGAAACAGATAAAATTAATTTTAGTAATATATTTTATTTAACCCAATATTACCATGTGGCTCTATCACCATTTTCAGTTCTGAATGGCCATCTGTGGCTATGGGATTAGACAGCAGAGGTCTATGGAATGACTTAGATATTTTATTTCCTTAAGAGTCCCCAGGTGAAAAAAAATAAATAAATAAAAATAAAAATTAAAAAAATAAGGGAAAAAAAAACACAAAAAACAAAAAACAACAACAACAACAACAAAAAGAGTCCCCAGTTGATTCTAATCTATACTCAAGATGTGCTCAGGAAGCATAGATATTTTAGGTTCCAATATTCTGCTAATATTTAATGGAGAGCATTTGGCCAGTTGCTTATTCCAGGGCATTTGTGGGTAAGGGAGCAGATTGAACAGATTCCTTACCTTGGAATTTCATCATCCTTGGGTTCATTTGTAGAATGTTGCTCAAGTGGGGTTCCGGTTCCTTGATTTTGGAAACCAGTTTCCCTAACTGACAATTTGTCCTAATGTCATCCTTCTGAGAGTCCAATGAGCAGAAAGGACACAAAAAACTCTCACATTGGGGGTCCATCTGCAGGGAATTGATGCAGGGGCAACAGCAGATGTATCCACATTTCAAGTATGTGTCTGCTTGCTTCTTGAAAGTGTTCTGTCATGTCTCCTGCTAGAGAAAGAATGTGCATAATTCTTTTACATGTCATATAAATGTCATATTTTATAAAATGGTGAGTCCAGAAAAGGAATGAATTGGGGCTCTTTCATCTATACCTGCATAGAGCTATTGTGCATATACTATATGCTTCCTTAGTTCTAGGTAATAAGGATGCAAATGTAGAGACTCATGTTCCTGATCTTCTGAATCTGAAACACTAGGTTTTGAGCTGAAGTGATGAAAAGTTCTAGAGTTAGAGCTAAGCTGTCCAACATGGCAGTCACCAACCTCAGGTAGTATCTATTGATCACCTGCAATGAGACTTCTTTGAATTGAGATGTGATGTAAGCATAAAGAACACACTGAGTTTGAAGCCATAATGAGAAAAAGAATATGAAGTATCTCACTGATAACTGTGCTTGAAGATATAAAGCAAAATAGAGTTGCTATGGCTGAGATTTAAAATGGAGTCAGAAGTTCTCAGCCAGATAGCACAAACTGCCAAAGTATGCAAAGCCTAAAACAACATATTCTTAAAACTCCAAGTACATCCAGATCATAAAACAAACTACAAGATAAAGAACTTGGTTACCATATAATCCAAAGAACAAATGGAACACCCCAAATATTCACCAACCACAGACAACTTGTCTAATCTTTTCCTAAAAAAAACAAAAACAAAAAAAACAAAACCTTACCTGGAAATGCCAAGACAAGATGTGATTTGGGTTGCTACCTGAATCTGTGCTCCCTGAGTGGTATTTCAAGACCTCAAATAAATGCCTTTGTTGCCTTTTTGTTATTTGTTATTTCTCAGTTGAAAAAGTTTCAAATTGATTACATGTTGATATGATAATATTTAGACTATTAAAATAAATTTTACTTGTTTTTTTTACTTTCTTTAATGTGACTACAAGAAAATTTAAAATTACATATGTGGGCCACATTATATTTCTATTGGACAACACTGGTCTAGACTCAGAGACCTACCAGTTCTTCCAGCTGCTGTGGCCTGACCAATAAAAACATATAACAGCACCTCAGATATTGAAGAAGTCTGTAGTGGAAACTCAATTCACCTCTGCTAAAGTAGCCTAAGCTATTATTTGTTTAAGGGAAATGAAGAACATTCATTTTTTTCTGCCTGAATACTGAAAATCTAGTCTCTGTCTACTGCTCCTGGATTTGGGGATCCAAGAGTCCCTAAGTGCACCCACATTGAGTTGGCTTTAGATCACACTTGCTCAATTAATGAATGAGGCATTCAATTCCCAAGACCTTGCTTTCTCATCTGCAGTCTTCATAGTAATCTAAGAAGTGAAAAAGTAATTCCATAAAATTGTACTCATCTCTTATCCAGGGGATTGTCTTCTGGCCTCCAGCTGCTTCCCAAGGTTTTGAATGAAATAAATAAATCATCTTTTGATTTAATTGTGGCAGTAGTAATAAGATTTTACCATGACAAAGAAAAACCATAAATGGTTTTATACCACATTTTAATTAAATTTCAAAATGACTCACATTTTCAGAAATGTCATATTCAAATGTTTATAAAATTCAAGAAGATTGTTCCTGATAAATTTAACAAAAGTTATTTTCCCTTGATGTGTAGTGAAAATTAGTCCTGTACATATATTTTTGTGTTTTACCTTGTGAAAATCTAAAACTTTCAGCCTTATTGTCACCCTATATTAATATATGATATATGTTCTCATTTACTTTAGCTAAAGTATTTAGACTATGAAGTTCCACTTATAATGGATAAACAGCATATTTGCTAAGTAAAACATGTTGTACTAAGGTAAGGTAGGATGGAATTTGGTCATGCTATATTCCCATGCTATGAGATAGATTTCTCACTTTGATTTTACTGTCGATCAAAAATTAGAAAGAAGAAATCTTAATGTCACCTTGTTTTAATGCTTATTTAAATGTAAAAATGAAACTGAGCTCCAAATCATGGTGCTCATTTTCAAATTTTTTTTGAGATTTCAATGAAAAGAAGGTCAAAATGACCCTTCACAAATAGTATATATTTCAAATATCTGTATTACAGAAACTTCAATGAAATTTGAGGGTTTTGTTGTCTTTAAACATTTTTGGCCTTTATTGTTCCAATATAATGATCCCACACAGACTTTATTTCCAGTGTGACAATTGCAGTATTTTAACAGCATTTGGTTCATGAAGTAATAGTAATAGACATCTGTGGTTGTCTTGTAGCAGCCTCCCAGGTGGTGGTATGTTAACATTTTCAAAGGGTCATCCTTGTTTTCCTGATCTGATCCAGGCATCCTATCTCCATTCCAATTATTTGAATTTAACTGGTTTCTTGAGAATTTTCTCTATTTCTTCTTTTCTGTGTAATCTTAGATCCTTTGTGGGTCATGTAAAATACTAACATATCAGAATTAAAGACAGCAAAATTGACTGTACATCAAAAAATAAATAAAAATAAAGAAAATATTCTGAATGGTGATATGGAATTGAGAAGGGGAGATATAAAGATTTTACAAATTATTTGTCATTTAACATCTCAGATGTAAAGTTCATGGTTCACATTATGTATATTGTGAATACTTAAGCATTATCAAATGTTTCCAAATCTCTGATAAGCAAATAAAATATATGAAAATATATAAAAATCATAAAATGCCAGAAAAAAGAAACAGTGATTATATTTGCAGTTGAGGTATGTCATTCCAAAGTACTGTAAATTCAAATATTTACACTTTTGTCAAGACACTAACAGAATCAAAATGTATGTACTATTAGGGTTAACAAGGGATTAAAATATCTTTGGAATGAGCTGATGAGTCACAATTTTTTTATGTGGAGCTGAGTTTTAGGCTTAGATAAAACACAGAGGATATGATTTCTTGGTCTTTAAATGATATCTTTTATGTTATACTTTCTTGCATATTTTTTAAAAGAAAGATTATTGTATACATATAGTCTAGGGCAGTTTCTAGTTGTTGTTTTTTTTTTCCTTAAACAAACTTCTGATGATATGTTTTTGCAATCAAGGAGAGAAATATTTTGGTAGAAATGATTGTGGCCACTGAGTGGGATTTTAGAGAATACTTTTGAAAGGTTTCATGTCTTTTCTTGATCTAAATATAAGAATAGTTTATACCTTCCTCATAAATTGGATAAGCACCTGCATTCTCTGTGGATAGAATTTAACTTCTTAATACTTGTTAAAAGGATGCAGTTGGAATCCCCAATTCTCCAATACACACTTAATAAGCATAGCTTAAGCCAGAGTCTTTCAGCCCGCAGTATTGGCTTTTAAGCCTGGAAGGTTCTTTCTTGGGAAAGCGTTGCTCTCCTGTGCATTAAAGGATGTTTGGCAGGACCCTTGGCCTCCACCTACTAGATGCAGGTAGCAGTCCTCCACCGTTGTGGAAATTTCTCCAGACATTACTTAGAGTGCACAAAGTGGCAAAATCATCCCTGAGTGAGAACCACTGAAAGTCAATATATATAATGTTTTCCATTTAACTAGATAATATTCTTGATAGGGCATAAAGTAGGATTTGTTGCCATCATTAAATCAAAATAAGAGGCATGGCAAAATGTGAATAAGATGGGTCTGTTTTCCAACAGAACTGAGCTAATTTGCATAAGCACTTTGAAGCCAGAAAATTCAGAAGGTGAAGTGAGTTCTAAATATATTTTTTTAATAAATTTTCTGAGCTCTGAAAACTATGGTAGGAGATAAGACAATGGACAATTTCTATGTCCATAATGAAACTATTACTGAGAAAAAACTGTGTGTGTGCAATTTTGTCACCAGTTGACTGTCTGATAGGAGTTGTGGGTGTACATTTAATTTTCAATAACCAGTCTGAAGAAGGATTACTTTATGATTGTCAGGAATAAAATTATACTTGCCCAATATTCTGAAAAGCACCGTCCAAAAGAAATTTCCCACATGGAAATGATCTGTATCTGCTCTGTCCACTATGGTGGCTGTTGGGTACATGTGATTACTGAGCATTTGAAATTTGGCTGGTGTCATGGTAGAAATGATAATATTTTGGATATACAGGCTTAAATAAAATATATTTTTCAAAGCCATCTTACCCTTTTCATGTCTCTTTTTTCAACTGACTGTCTATGGTCCCTTCATTTCAGCAGGTATTACAGAGCCAATTGTGTAAAGAGGTTCACAGTACATTAAAACATTAAATATACAAGCCCTTCTACTGTCCACATCATCTGGGAAGTAGATCTCCAGGATGTAATGTGGTTCCTTCCACCCATCCCTCTACTGTGGGTCAACAGAGTGGTATCTGAGGAGGAGGAGATCATCAGAGGCAGGGACAGGACAAAGGATGTGGCTTTGGGGGTGGAGAGGGCTGGGAGAGAGATTAGGCAGCACCAACTGGGAGAAGGAGGCTGAGGGTCAGCAGAACCCTGACTCAAGGTGCAGGTGCAACACAACCCAGTTCAGCCCATTGGACACTTGCAAGGGAGGGCCAGCAGCACATATAGAGTCTGGTGCTTCCTTGACTGCCCACTCCCTGGCACTGCCTTGGGCTTCTCACCTGGATGCTGGGTTTCACCCCAGATCCTACTGCTGTCCCTGCCTCCTGCTTGCCATCAGCAGCTCTTCCCAGTTTGCCACCCAAGTCATAGTCATTGGCTGCAGAAACAACATCATGGATAATTTCTTTATGAAGAATGCTAGTGTTCCCAGCAGTACAGTAAAGAAGTCTAACAGATGCATACAAGCTGTGAGGACAATGCAGAAGCTAATGGGACTGGTGGATCTCTTTTCTTTTGAAATTGGATGACTTTTATTTCTTTTTCTTGTCTAATTACTCTGGCTAGAACTTCCAGTACAAAGTTGAATGAAAGTGGTGACAGTGGGAATACTTGTCTTGTTCCTTATCATAGAGGAAAAGCTTTAAGTCTGTCATCATTAAGTAGGATGTTTGTTGTGGGTTTTTATTATATGCTCTTTATCATGTTGAGGAAGTTTTCTCCTATTCTTAGTTTTCTAAGTGTTTTTACCAAGAAATGGTGCAGGATTTTTCAATTGCCTTTTCTGTATCCATTGAGATGATCATGTAGTTCTTTCCCTTCATTCTGTTAATATGGTCTACTACATTAATTGATTTTCTTATGTTGAACCACCCTTTCATTGCTGGAATAAATCTTTCTTGACCATGGTGTATAATTCTTTTATTTTAAAAACAATTTGGACTGATCTGGAAGCCAAGGCATGGGTATCGATGGAGTCTGCAGTGGAAGAGCTGATGCCTCGGTTCCTACCGGTGGAGCCATATGACATGACAGAAGGTTTCCCTTTCTCTGTACCCCTGAGGATGCTTCAGGAATACCTGAGGTGGGTCCAGTGAGTGATTTGGTTCTGCGTGTGTGGGCTGGTCACCTGCTCTTCCTCAGGCACAGCATTGGGTGACCTGTTCTACTCTTATATGTGATAAAGCCTTGTTAGTGTTCCTATCCCTGCTCCCTGATCAAGCACCCTGGATTATATTTTAACCTGGATGGGTTTGGTTGCTCATGTCAGGATGTGTGCTGTTAGATTTCCTTGTTTTCAATCTGAGTAATTTCAGAAATAATTTAAAAAACAATTTTATTGATATATATTCAATACCACACAATCCATCTAAAGTGTACATTCAGTGGCTTTTGGTATAATCACAGACTTGTGCTGTCATCATTGCAATCAATTTTACAGCATATTCATTACACCAAAAAGGAGAACCACCTACAAGTTAGCAGTCATCTCTCAGTCTATGTATCCTTACCCTGCTGTACATAGCTGCTAATCTAATTCCATCCCTATAAATTTGTTTCTATTTCATATAAATGGGAGTCATTTATTACGTAGTACTTTGTATCTGGTTTCTTTCACTAGTCACTTAGCATAATTCTTTTTTTACAATTGATGGAAAAATATTAATATATTACTATTCACTGCAGGCCATAGTTTGTTTTAGGTGTATATTTGCCCAAATACCACCTGATTATTATCATCTTGTAATATTAATGTACATTTGCTCTGATTCAGGGAAAAACATTCTTTTCTTTGTACTACTGGCCACACTCATCAAGCACAGCAGGGTTCACAGTGCTATATAGTCCCAAGTTTCATCCTTTAGCTTTCCATCTAGTAGCATACATGAGCCTAATTTCCCTATCAACCACAATTATACCCACATGTTAGTGCAGTTAATTACATTCACTATAATGTGTTATCATCACCTGTATACATTTACAACATTTACAATTAATCTTATTACACATTCTGCACATATTAAGCATCAGTTGCCTAGTCTTTTCATTCAACATTATGGTGACCTATATTCTAGCTATTAACTCCATGAGTTTGCTCTTATATTTAATTCATATTAGTGAGATCATACAATATTTGTCCTTTTGTTCCTGGCATATTTCATTCAACATAATGTTCTCAAGGTTCATCCATGTTGTCATAGGCATCCTAAATTGATTTCTTCTTACAGATGAATAATATTCCATCTTATGCATGTTTTATTTATTTTATTTATTCATCCATCTCTTGATGGACACCTGGGTTGTTTCCATCTTTTGGCACTTATGAATAATGCCACTATGGACACCAGTGTGCAAATGTCTGTTAATGTCCCTGATTTCAGTTCTTCTGGGTAGTGAGATTGCCAGATCATATGACAGATCTATGTTTAACTTCCAAGGAGCCACCAAACAGTCTTCCAGGTGGCTGTACCAGTCTACATTCCCACCAAAAGTGAATAAGCATTCTTATTTCTCCATATCCTCTCCAGCACTTGTAGTTTTCATTTTTTAAATACTGTTCATTCTACTAGGTGTGAAATGATACCTCATTGTAGTTTTGATTTGCATTTCTTCAATAGCTAGTGATGTTGAAGTTTTTTTTTTTCATGTGTTTTTGGCCATTTGTATTTTCCTTCTGGGAAAATGGCTATTCAAGGTTTTTGTGCATTTTTAGCAAGATTGGTATTAGATCTTGTTTAAATGATTGGTAGAATTCTCCTGTGAAGCTGTCTGGTCCTGGACTTTTCATTTTGAAGAGATTTTTGATGACTGTTTCCATTTGTTTACCTGTGATTGGTTTGTTGAGGTCTTCTATTTCTTCTAGGGTCAGTGTGGTTTGTTCATGTATTTCCAGAAATTTGTCCATTTCATCAGCATTGTCTAATTTGTTGGCTTAGAGTTGATCATAGTTTCCTCTTCTGATCTCTTTTATCTCTACTGGTTCACTCATAATGTCACCCATCTAATTTTTTATTTTATTTATTTGCATATTCTCTTTCTTTTTATTTGTTAATCTAGCTAAAGGTTTATCGATTTTGTTGATCTTCTCAAAGAGGCAACTTTTAGTTCTGTTGATTTTTTCTATTGGTTTTTTCCTCCAATTCATTTAGATTTGCTCTAATCTTTATTATTTCTTTCTTTCTGCTTGCTTTGGGATTGGTTTGTTGTTCTTTTTCTAATTCCTTCAGCTGTGCAGTTAGGTCTTTGATTTTAACTCTTTCTTCTTCTTCTTGTTTTTTAGGTACCAGGGCCGGGGATGGAACCTGAGACCTCGTGGGAGGCCGGTACGCAACCACTGAGCCACATTGGCTCCCCTGAGTTGTTTTTTGTGTTTGCTGTTGTTGTTGTTGTATGTGTGTGTGTTTAGGAGGCACTGGGAACCAAACTTGATATCTCCCATGTGGGAAGCAGGCACTCAACTGATTGAGCCACATCTGCTTCCCTCTTTTTTCTTTAATGTAAGCATTGAGGGCTATAAATTTCCTTCTCAGCACTCCCTTTGCTATATCCCATAAGTTTTCATAGGTTGTGTTCTCATTTTCATTGCCTTGAGACATTTACTGATTTTTCTTGTAATTTCTTCTTTATCTACTTTATTTAAGATTGTATTATTTAATTTCCATATATTTATGGACTTTCTTTTTTCCCCATGTTATTAATTTCGAATTTAATTTCATTATGATCAGAGAAGATATTTTGTATAATTTCAATGTTTTAAAATTTATTGAGATCTGACTATGTCCCAACATATGGTCTATGCTGGAGAAATATCCATGAGCACTTGAGAAGATTGTATGTCCTGCTATTTTGGGGTGTAGTGTTCTATAAAAGTATATTAGATCTAGTTCACTTATCATATTTTTCAATCTCTCAGTTTCCTTATTTATCCTCTATACAGATGTTCTATCTAATGCTGAGCATGGCTTGTTGAAGTCTCCAAATATTATTTTAGAGATGTTCATTTCTCTCTTCAGTTTTACTAGTGTGTGTCTCATGAATTTTGGGGCATCTCTGTTAGGTTCATAAATATTATTATTAGTTCTTCTTGGTTAATTGTCCTTTTTATTAATATATTGTAATCTACTTCATCTCTTATAACAATTTTGCATTTAGAATCTATTTTACCCAACATTAGTATCACTACACCTGCTCTTTTTTGATTGCTATTAGCATGGAATATCTTTTTCCAACTTTTCACTTTCAGCCTAATTGTGTCCTTGCATGCAAGATGAGTCTCTTGTAGACCACAAACAGATGGCTCATGTTTTTGTATCTGTTCTATTAGTATATGTCATTCAATTGGTGAGTTCAATCCACTAACATTCAGTGTTTCTACTATAAAGCCAGTACTTATTTTGTCCATTTTGTCCCTTGGCTTTTTGTTGTCATATCTTACTATTGTCTGTCTTTTAGCCCTTTCAATTTCTTTTACTTATATTCTTCATTTGTATACTCTTATCCAGGGCTCTGTCCTTTGTCTTTTCCTTTGAGGCTATAATACACACTTTAATATTTCTTGTAGATTTAACCTTTTGGTAACATACTCTCAGGTTGTGTTTGTCTGGAAAGAATTTAAACTCACCTTCATTTCTGAAGGATAGTTTTGCCAGATAAAAAAATTCTTGGCTGTCATTTTTTCTTTTGCAGTACCTTAAATATATCATGCCATTGCCTTCTTTCCTCTATGATATCTGAAGAAAGATCTGGCACTTAGACTTATTAAGCCTCCCTTGTAAGTAATATGTTGCTTTTCTCTTGCTGCTCTCAAAATCCTCTTTAACTTTGACCTATGGCAATCTGAATGGTAGATGTATCAGAGTACATCCATTCGGATTTATTCTGTTTGGGGTATGTTGTCATTCTTGAATATTGATATTTATATCTTTCATAATGGTTGGAAAACTTTCAGTCATTATTTCCTCAAATATTCTTTCTACTCCTTTTCTAACTTCTTCTCTTTATGGGACACCTATAACATGTATGTTTGTGCATTTCATGCTGTCATTCATTTCCCTGTGACCTTGTTCAATTTTTGGCATTATTTTCTTTGTCTCCTCCTATCTTTTCAATTTCAAATGCCTATCTTCAAATTCACTTATTCATTCTTCTAACATTTCAAACCTACTGTTATATGCCTTTAACATATTTTTTAAAAATATGGAACATGAATTTGTGTGTCATCTTTGCATAGGAGCCATGAAAATCTTCTCTGTATTGTTCCAATGTTAGTATATGTGCTGCTGAAGCAGGTACTCTAATGTATTTTTTATCTCAACTGTTGTGTCTTTCATTCCCAGAAGTTCTGTTCCTTTTTTTTTTTTGCAGTCTTTCAAATTATTCTTTATGCTCACAAAGTGTCACCTTGATATCCTTTATCTCTTTAGTCCTTCATCTTCTTAAATTGAATAAGGAGGTTTGTATGAACATCATTTATTGGTTGTCTTAAATCCTGAGTCTCGTCTAGATTCTTGGTTTGTTCCTTTGAGTGTGCCATATCTTTCTATTTCTTAGTGTGAGCTGTTATCTTTCATTCATATGTAGATATCTTATTATGTTGATGAATGTGCTCTATTGATCAATTTTTCTCTCTTGCCTAGTGGTATTGTTTCTCAGATCTTCTTTGATTGTTACTTTAATTTTTTCTAAAACTTTTATATTGCCCCATTTAAGTAGTCAGAACTGTGGCAGGGAGCCTCTAATGGGGCCCAACCACATCTACCATGCCTGGGAAAGAATCTGGAGAGACCGGTCTGTCTTCTTTCATTTTCACGTTCCTGGCTGGTTAGCAAATGGTTCTCTGTGGTAAACCCTTCCATGAAGATGAATCATTCAATTTCCACTACCTCTTCTGAGCTGCTGACTTATGGTAGTTACATGCATCATCAGCCCTCCATCACAACCTCCTTCTTCCCTGGGAGGAATTTGTCCTTTCCCTTCTCCTTTGACTGTTCAAATGCAGGCTTTACCAAGGCTGTTATTCTTGGGGATGGGGTCTGGGTGGTGTTCCCAGACACAGGGGTATCAACTCATGGTTTTACCTTTGGCCTCTCCATTTCTTGTCCCCAGTCTTTCCTGGACAATAAATGCTGCATTTTCCTGGGCTGCAGGGTTCACCAAAGTGGCTTCCTCATACTACTTTTACGCTTTCTCCCTTTTTTTGCAAGACAGCTGCACTTTGCCTGAGCTACTCTGACACCATCTTGCATCATCCTCCCATTGCCTGGCCATTTTATATTAGGTTGTTTGTCTTCTTATCATTGAGTTACAGGATCTCTTTATATATCATGGATATCACACCCTATCCAATATGTATTTTCCAAATATATTCTCCCATTGAGTGGACTGCATTTCACCTTTTTGACTGAGTCCTTTGAAGCACAAATATATGGAATTTTGAGGAGGTTCTATCTATTCTTTCTTCTTTTTCTCATGGTTTAGGTATAAAATTTAAAAAACCACCTCCCACCACAAGATCTTGAAGATACTTTCCTACATTTTCTTCTGGGAGTTTTATGGTCTTGCCTCTTATATTTAGTTCTTTGATCACTTTTGAGTTTATTTTTGTATTAGGTGTGAGATAGGGGTTCTTCTTAATTCTTTTAGATATGGATACCCATTTCTCCCACCACCATTTGTTGAAGAGACTGTTCTATTCCAGATGGGTGGACTTGGTAGCCTTGTTAAAAATCAATTGACCATAGAAGTGAGGGTCTATTTCAGAATTCTCAATTCAATGTCATTGATCAATATGTCTTTTATTCTTTTACAAGTGGATCCTAACACCATTTGTTTAAAAAGACCTTCCTTCCCCAATTAATGTACTTGGCATCCTTCTTGAAATTACTTGACCAAAGATATGTGACCAACATATCTCAACTCAATTCTATTCTTTTGGTCTATATGTCTATCTTTATGCCAGTATTGCCCTGTTTGGAGTATTTTGTTTTTGTAGTAAAATTTGTAACCAGGAAGTGTGATACCTCCAACTTTGCTTTTCTTTGTAATATTGATTTGATTATTCAAGGTTTGTTGCAATTCCATATGATTTAAGGGTCAGCATCTTCATTTCTGCTAAAAAGCCTGCAGGGATTTTGACATTATTGCATTGATTGCTTTGTGTAGAATTGACATATTAATATTAATTGCTACTACCAATGAACAAGAAACATCTTGTCATTTATTTGGGTCCTCTTTAATTTACTTCAGCAGTGTTTACAGTTTTCATTGTACAAATCCTTCACCTCCTTAGTTAAATTTATTCATAGCTACTTTTTTTTTTTCTATAAGCTATTGTGGAATTTTAAAAAATTTCCTTTCCATTCTTTTTATTGCTGGTGTAAAAAGCCACAACTGATTTTTGTATATTAATTTCCTAGGCTGCAACTTTGCTGAATTTGTTAACTAGTTCTAGTAATTTTCTTGTGCATTCTTTGGGATTTTTTATAGGAAAGATCATGTCACCTGTGTGCTTTTTACTTCTTCACAGCAGCATTGGACTTTATGAAAAACTGTAGACCTAAACTCTAATTGTAACACCTGCAATTGTTTTTTTAAAATATCCTAAATGAGCACTTTTTAGCCATTTAGAGATTACCTATCTGTGTAATATTTAGGTAATCTAAGCACCTTAAAAAAATATATATATATATAAAGAGATAACCTAATTTGCATATCCTGCAAAACTGTACTCAACACCTGCATTTGTAAAACCCCAAGACACTTTGGCAGCGAAAAGCTTTCCAGACCAGAGGCTCCCCATTGTGCTGAGTCTGTGACATTGCTTAGGTCTCTTCCTCAGGAGTTTGGGAGTTTTCATTTTGCCCTTATTCCCTTCTTGGGGCTCCCTGTTGCCCCTGACTCTTGAATGTCTCCTCCTGCTGTGAGGCTCCACCCCTCACACTGCAAACCTACAAAAGAATTGCATTAACTGTTAGTTTCTGTTTTGCCGCCACCTAGTGGCAAGTTATTTTTCTTTGTCAACTCTTAAATTCTTGACAGTGCATTATTTCAAGCTCCTATGCACTCCATGGCCTGGTGTCTCAGGTTTTTGGTGTGTATTTGAGACACTCCATCCTTTCCATAAATTTCTGTTTTGTTGTGTCAGAATGAGTTTCTTTGGTTTATACCAAAATAGCAACACAGCCCATACATTATATGAAAACTCAATGTTTAAAAATTAAATTTCAGATGCTTTTTGTAACAAATATTTCACAACAATGCAAGGTTGGTTATGGGGTGATATATGGGAACCTTATATGATGATATGTATATTTGTTTTGTATGTTCACAACTTTTTACTATACATTTATTGTTTATATATGTTCATGTAAGAATGATATACTTCAATAAAAATTTTTGAAAGAAAAAAATTAAAATTCAGTAAAATTCACTGAAACCTCCTGAAAATAGAAGACTGTTGACCAATGAATAAAAGTCTTACACTCTTCTGTGGCAGGCACTAGGTGATAAATGGAGTCTTTCAACCGTGACAAAGTTCGCAAAGAGTGACCTCCAAGCTCTGTCCTCCACAAGGAAGAGAAAATCTGCATTTCTTTAGTGAAAATATGGGGAATTTACCTAGATGGGAGGGAGAGGAAGACCAGTGTTCTCCTATTCCTACCCTAATCTCTCCTTATCAAGCAGAGCAGGCAGAGCCAAAGATTAGAGGTTGTTCTGTGGTTCTCTTGAGCTAGAACATAACTGAAAAAGGCACTCTCAAGTATCCACACAAGTTTTCATTCATGACCCCCATTCCTTTCTGCTGGCACATAACTAAATGTGTCTAAGCATGGAGACAGGCAGAGAAACAGACATGAAGAGAAAGGAGATGAAAGAAAACAGAAAAACCATAGAGAAACAGATTGAGGGACCACAGAGAGATAGATAGAGATGGAGAGATAAAGACTCAAGGTATATATAATGATCAAGAATTAAAACTTGGGATCAACAAATAGATACACACACAGAGAGTCCCCAATTTCAAATACATCAGTTATTCCACTTTGCTCTTGGAAGGAAATCCTCAGTCTTCACCATGACCTCTAACCATAATTAGACCTGCCACTGACCTCTCTGGTCACAGGTTAAGAACATGCTCTCAGTTTCAATGACTTTCTCTTGGCTCTTATCCAGTGGGGAGCTCTTGGCTTCAGAATATTTGAATATACTCTTTCCTCTGCTCAGAATGCTCTACTCCTCCCTTGCCTCTGAAATTCCCTCATGTCCTTCAGGTCTGAGCTCAAATGTCACCTTCTCAGTAGGACTTACATGACTAAGCCCTATTCCTTTCCTTGAACTCTCACTGCTGCCTGAATCTACCCTCAATACAATATATCATCAAGCAAGTGATGACTGACTATTTGTCCATTGTCTGCATGCTCTAGTGTCATACTTTCCATCATGGAAGGCCTGGGTCTATCTCAACCTTGGTTCTATCCCTAGGACCTAGGCTTGTTCAGGCACATAGTTGGTCCACTGTTGAGTTGTGTGGGTGAATGAAAGTGATCTATTAGAGAGATCAACAAATTCAAGAGCTTCCCTGTGTCCCAACCCTCTTCCATGCATTCAACCTTCTCCCTGCAGTCTGGCTCTTCAGATCTGTCTGCAGTGCAGACCTCTCTCCCTAGCTCCAGGATTGTGGCATTTTAACTTTGGCATTTTATGCCAAAGGACAACTTTTCCCAATGATTTATTCATTTAAGGGAGGCAGGGAGGAGGGACCAACCACCAAGCTGATTGTGGGGGACAGTTGCTCTTGTTAGGGGGCCCCTCCTGGGCACTCAGAAAATTTTCCCATTTTATAGAATGAGCCACTGGCACCAGAACCAAGGTCCTAGTCCTGAAGGTGGGACTTAGGGTTTCCTCTCTCAACCATTTCTGTTACTCTGGCTGGTCATCAGAGGCCTTACTCTGCATCAAGTGCATCCTGGACCAGGAGAATCTCCCTAGAACCATGCACTTTATGCACCTTCATGTCCCCTGTTCCAATCCCCAACAACTGTCATGAAGAAGGAATCTCAGACCCCACATTCATTCTTGGAAATAGAGGCTCTGAGAAATGATCATATTAACATCTATTCAAGGCTATAATGTGACCCAAGTGTGGATTTGAATTGAGGTCAAACAGACCCCAAATGCTGTGCATTGTCCCAGCACCCATGAAAATGATCTCCTGCTTATGATGTTAAATGTTACTGTCAGAGTTGCCACCTAGAAAGGGAATCCAGGAGGGGAGGGGATTTTGTCTGGTTTGTTCATTGAATTAGCTAGGTCTTAAAGAAATGCTTGCAATACTGTGACAGTTTGCAACAGGGTAGATTCCACAAAATCCTATTAAAGCTAATCCATTCCTGTGCATGTTAACCTATTGTAGATGAGAACTTTTGATTAGATTCAGTTAAGGGAGCTTCCTTTAAAATAGATCACTTCAGTAGGGCATGACCCAGTATGGGTTTTAACCCTCTTACTGGAGTCCTTTATAAACAGGAATAAAAAGCCACAGGCACAGGGAAATGTGGCAGAGACAGAGAGAAGGCTTCAGGGTTTGAAATCAGCAACACTGGATAGAGAAAAGCCACAGACAGAACAGCCCAAGGCTGTAGCAAGGAGGCTTAGGGGAAAGCAGAGAGAGGAGAAAACCCTGCTAGGTTCCTGATCACCCATAGCTGAGCTCTGGGAGAAAGTGAAGCTGGAAGAGAAGGCAGACACCAGCATTGCCTACAATGTGTCTTGCCATGTGGAAAGAGTCTCGGATCACCAGCACCTGACCTTCAGGGAAAGCTTTGCCTGATGCCATGATTTGGACATTTTGCCCCAGCTTCATGTAAGTTTTTAGCCCAGTAAATACCATTGTAGAAGCCAACTCATTCTACTGTGTTGCCCTGGAAGCCTTTAGTTTTAACAAACCAACATGAATACAATAGACACTATATATATATATATATATATATTTAAATGAATGAGCACTAACCAGGACCTTCCCAGGTATCTGAGTGGGTGTGGGGACTGAATGCCAGCCCCTTGTGCTCCATGCACTGGATAAAATGAGGACAGGGAACTCCTAGGTAGAACCTCAAGCATCCTTTACAAATGGACAAGGAAGGCTAAGGTGTCCCTGAGGGCTGCACCCAATATTCTCTTCAGAGAGAAGAGGAAAATACTACAAAAAAGTAATAAATAAACAAACTGAAACACTTCTGCCCCCGCCCCCAGGAGCCCTTCCTGGAGAACCAGGTACAAAATGGAACTTTCCATGGCTTATCTGATTTAGTCCTTACAATGTTTACAAAGTTGATGCTTCTGCCATGTCACTTTACAGAGGAGCAAACTGAGGCTAGAGAGTGAACTGACATTCCCAAGGCACCCAGCTAGTGCCTGGCCACATTGCCACTGTGCCATGGAAGCAGGGCTCACCTTTGTAAATACAGGTCCAGGAGCTGTTGGGTTGTGGTGAAAGCACAGCATGTGCCCAGGAAGATGCTGATATAGAGCAAGTTGCCTTTTGGAAAATGGGACTCAGGTGTTCTCCCAGCTACTCAGGTGTGTCTGTCTGGATGGTCTTGTGAATGTCTCACCTGTGCTCGGGGCTGAGTCACTGTCACACTGGTTGGGAGGGTGTCACAGAGAGAAAGAGGCAATTAGTGGCAGCACCATGAAGCAGCATAATCATTGGGGACAGGCACTTTACCTGGGACTCCAAGCCTTCATTGACTTGTGGCAAGAAGTGGGACATGAGAGTCTCCAGCACAAAAAGATTCTCAGCTTTAAAAGTAGAATTTGAAATTCAGGGTTGATTAAAATATCAGGACCTTCAAGTGAGTTTGTAGCTGTGTAATAAAAGCACTTGCTTGTGTTGTGAGTCTGCACAATGGGCATTGTACCAGTGAGCCCTTACAAATCATTCCCTTTTATGAGATGAGAAAATAAAAGTCAGGTATGTGCCCAGGATCAGAGCAGGTCAGAAACCAGAACTGTTCATGCTTGGGCTGAGTGCATTACCTCCATGCTATGGGAGGCTGTATTTCTTCCTATCCTGGTGGCTGGTAGGGAACAGGGGGACAGACCCAGTGGGATGTCTTCTCAGGGCTCAGGATGGTACTGCCCTCACCCCTCTTGATACAACTACCTCCTCTTGATACAGTCATTCAACAGACATTTACAGAGTGACCCCTGGGTGCCAGTCACCTGGGCAGGCACTGCCCATGCATTCTTGGTGCTTAGAGCTGGGGTGATGGTAAGGATCAGCATGATGACCTGGGAAATCATGACACAGAACAAAGGAAAGATATTATGAGACCATGAGAAGTCACCTCCTTCAGAGGGTTACAAATCCAGGCAGGCTTCCTGAAGGAAAGTATACCAGAAGGGACTCACTGGGAATTGCCCAGATGGTGGGATGAGTGTGTTGGGAAAAGCATGCCTAACCAGTGGGCCATGTGAAAAAAAAAAGGTTTGCTGGGCCAGGTACAGGAGGCTGTGTGATGTTGTTGGACTGTCATGTGGGAAGGTTGGCATTGACTATGGAGG
>JAKSZT010041856.1:0-18554 GCA_026826555.1 Tolypeutes matacus | reverse complement strand
AACAAAGGACTAAAGTAGACTTATTATTATTCTACTATATACTTATTATTATTCTAACAATGGAAGAACTCTTACCATTGATGTAAAGGCAGTGGCCATCAGAGGTTCTAAGGGGTGGGAGAGTGAAGAATAGGTGTAATATGAACACATTTTCTGGACATTGTATTTGTTCTGCGTGACATTACAGTGATGGATATAGGCCATTGTATATTTTGCCATAAATTACAAAATTGTGTGTTACAGAGTGTAAACTATACAGTAAACTGTGGTCCATGGCTAGTAGCAATGCTTCAATATGGGTTCATCAATTGGAACAAAGGTACCACACTAATGAAGGATGTTGTTAATGAGGGAAAGTGTGGGAGGAGGAAGGAGTGGGATAAATGGGAATCCCTTATTTTTTTTTTATGTAGCACTTATGTAACCTAAATCTTCTTTAAAAATAAAAAATTAAAGAAAAAGAAAAAAAAAGGAGTAATTACCTATGTCCAGTACCAAATGACCTGCTTTAGCTTAAGGTTATCTCTTCTAGTAGACAGATGGCCGGGAAAACCATGATCTTATACCCATTTAACAATAATATTTGTATGTTGACAACAATCAAATCATCCCTGACCCTTAATTTTTATAATATTTTTTCATTGTTTTAATTACTTTCTGGATATTTCTCTCTTTCCTCACATCCTGGTTAAATAGAACTGCCCTTGAATTGGACCCAATCCTGGAGGGTCCTATTTTGGAAATTGTGCCCCCGAGTGTGACAGAGTTGGACTGAGATGTGACTTCTCTACACATGCCTCTTCCGTCCCTTTATTGGAACCTATATTTAGTGCTGGAGTTGTTAGGTGTATGTCCAAGAGACTTGAATCTCTGGGCTGTCCATGTACCAACTGGGCCCTAAACCTCAGCAGAGTTGCAACACCTGTTCTCCAGTTCATTGAACTAACCCAGGACAACTAACAAGGAGGTGAGGATGGACAACCACCACAACAAAAAACCAAGAGTGTATGCAACTGTAAGCAGAAGAGTCCCATCCATCAGCCATATGGGATTGAAGTCCCCTCTCAATTAGAGGTGGAGTGGGCACTACCGCTCCAGAATCCTCAGGATTGGGGAATAAAATATGGACTAGAGTAGATTTACAGGTATTCTACTATAGACTTATTGTGATTCTAGCAATGGAAGAAATTATACCATTGATGTGGAGACAGTGGCGACTGGATGTGCTGAAGTCAGGGAGAGGGAAAAAGAGGTGTAATATGGAGGCATTTTCAGGACTTGGAATTGACCTGAATAACATTGCAATGACAGATACAGGCCATTATATATCAAGCTATAACCTACAGAACTGAGTGGGAGAGAGTGTAAACTACAGTGTAAACTATAATCTATGTTTAGTGGCAATGCTCCTAAATGTGTTCATCAATTGCAATGAATATACCACAGTAATGAAAGAAGCTATTAATGTGGGGAAAAGTGAGAGGTTTGGAGAGTAGGGTATATGGGGATCCTTTATATATTTTTTGTAACAATTTATGTAATCTATGTATCTTTTCAAAATAAGTAAAAAATATATATTTAAAGAAAGAAAAAAAAAGTAAAGTATAGGAAAGCAAAAGCACTAACTATGATTGGGTTGTAATAAAGGAAGTGCCATGAATCAGTTCTCACATCAGTCCTGGAAAGAACTAGAAAGAAACACAAAATCCGTCATAATATCCTAAGGAGTGTTTGACATGGGTGAGGATTCCATGCAACGAAACCAAACTCCTCTCTCATTAATAGCTTTCTGATTCACAATGTGGTTAATAATGACACATATCTGGGCATTGAGATGCATGGAGAGTGCCTGTGTTTAGCCACTCTCTTGCACATACAGAAGGATGGAGATTGCAATTAAGATGAATGTGATTAGTGTTGACCACAGGGTCTCTTCCTGCTTCTCATTCTCCTGATCACACTGGGTCTCTGAGAGGTTGCCCCTAAATACATGTTTGTGCACATGCATGATCAGCCCTTTCCCACCCCAGACACACCCACACTCACCACTACCATCACCACCTCTGTGAGGATAGGAGTCTTCTCTTCTGCTGCTGGTTCTGAGATAGGTATATATGAGTACTCCTTTCTGCAGTTGAAAGAACCCACACACATACCTGAACTATCTCCTAAGTAAGCACCCAACCTTTTGGGGAGTTTCCTATGGATTTTACTTACTGATGATACCAGTGAAACTAATGACATCTCAAAAAGTAAAATAAGTTTTAAATTCTAGGAATGTTTTAAAGCCTATAGACAAAGATTTTTCTAGTATTTACTGAAATATTTCTAAGTTCTTGTTTTTCCTTATTATATCAATTCTCAGGTTTTCTCTTTACAGATGATCCTACACAGTCGCTTCTTTCATCTCTCTTCTTTTCAATAGATAAGCCCCAACTATAAGCCTTAAATGCACCATTGGTTTTATTTGAAACTCTATTTAAGAGGTTTAACAGGTTAAGGGTAGGTAGCACTGGATTTCAAATGGCATCTAGCTAGTCTCTAAAAGAAAAAGGGAGATCCGTGCTGTGCTGTCAACATACTCCTGCTCCAAGCAGAGAAGACACCTCTGATTCCTCTCTCAGATGGACAACTTAGGGAAATTGGGAATTACTTGTTGGCTCTGTCATGGCTACAGGGAACCAAAATCTCTGGTGATAAATTAGGTTCTCCCATGGATGAGAAGGTGCAGACAGACCCAAGGGGTGCAGGTAGCCATGGAGAATACATTTGTCTCCCACAGGACTAACTTCCAAAAAGCAATGTTTGGGTATGCGCAACTTTTCCAGAGACCTTTTAAAATGGTAGTCAAATAGGCCCTGAAGATCTCAGCTTCAATACTGATGAAAACAGTGGAAGGGACCCAGACCATTTGTTCCATATTCAAGAGTGAAGCCCACATCTTGAAAAGAAAAATAAAAATAATTTAATTCAAAATTGACACTGCATCTGATGGGTTGTTAACAAGATCTAGGCTTCAGAAAATGACAGATGTGAATGAGGTCCATGTATGGGGGTAAAGCATCAAATGATGAAAAGATTCTAGTACTCTCATTGGAGCCACATTTACTCCTTTTCAACCATGTCACAAGATTAAAGAAGAAATGGCTTCAAAATCAAGAGAAAATACTGAAAATCTCTACTTACATCCAAATTTTAAAAAATAAAATGATCAGATTAACAATCTGATCATTGCCAAAAAAAAAAAAAAATTGTTCACTTTAATATTATTGAGTGGCCATTTTATCTCTGTGTGAAATGAAAGAATAACACATTAACCACACAATAATTTTATCAAATTCTCTGCTTCTAGTTCAGGAAATACCTTCTTCTCAATTAGGTTAATCCATGTTTTAATAGTTTAGACCTTGATTCTTATAGTATAACTGAGAAGTAACAATTATAATTATAGCTGCTGAATTATTATCTAGATGTGTTCTAACTTATTGATATATTGTGATGTAGCCAAAAGCAAATATTTATAACTGTTTTGACTCACTAAACTGTAACCCAGATGGCTTGCTTCTTTGCCATTGATGTTATGTTTCATAACTACATAATATTTACCTTGTAACTGAACAGTAATGAGATAACTAGTATCTGGTCCTGCTTATATCCCTTTATCTTGCTTTGCAGCCCTGAAGTCTGATGCTCCTACATGTAGCCCCTCAGTGCTTATTAATGAAGGAACATGAGTCAACTCAGAACTGACCACACATCATGCTAAAGATGTCACTTTCTAGTCATGCAACATATGAGTCAGCATGATGCCCACCTGCCATGTTCCCCACTATCACACTGTTATAATGCCCTCAGCAGTTACATCCCTGCTTCCAATTGTTTAATCGCATAAAAGTCCTAGGCACTTCCAAATCATGGAGATAGATTTAAGAACTGCCCCCTGTCTCCATAAGGCTAGTCTTTGATGAATAAACTTTTTCTCTTCTCAAAATCAAAATCCCAGTGCCACTTAATTGACTCTGGTGCCCATTGGGCAAGGACTCATTTTTCAGCTATAACTATATGAGGCCTTTCATATGCAAAATTCAGAAGAAAAACCATTTTTTGCATGAAGATTGCATCACCTCTGTTGGTGAGTGCCTTGAATTACGAATATAAAGGTATGGATTTTTAGGCAGTGGACTGGTGGGTAGTCTTTAGAAGATGGCAGGCCAGATTCAAATCCTGGCCCTCCACTTAGTGCCTGGATAACTTGAGTCAAGTTACTCAAAATAATTATCTAACCTCCAGTCATATAAGGTATGGGTGGGTAATAATACCTATCTTTGATGTTATAAGAATTAAGAGTGACAATGTAGTATATTGCATATCATGGTGCTTGAACTATAGTGTTCAATAAATGGGAATTAATACAGGAAACATTAGCTTTCAACAGGAACAAATATCCCCTCAGACCAAAAATATGCGAGTAACTCCAGAGTCTAGAATCCTGGCCAAGACTAACAAAAGTAAAATTGTCAAGTCCCTCTGCAACTACCATTCTTTCTAACCTCAATCTTTCCTTATTAAAAATTCAATCTCAAACAAAGATCATTGGCAGCTTGTCATAGTAATGGTTGGATTTACAGTTGCAGAAACATAAACCAGACCATCATCCAATATTTGTTATGTGAACATAGATAAATAACCTAAAACATTTGAACTAAGGTTTCATGACTAAACAGGAAATATAAAGTAACTATTACACAATGCCACCGTAGAAATTAATGACAATTTATACAAGAACAGTTTTTATAGCATCAAATATTGGTTATTGTTATTGGAATAAAAAATAATTAACTCAGCCTGAAAATTACTAAGCCTAATAAAGATTTTAGCAAAGTTATCCGTACTCTAATATGACACAAACATTTAAGTACATGGATTGAAATGACAGGGGTGGAATTTGAAGTATTTATTGTCTTCATGCTTTAGCCTAGAGCCTCCTGAATTTCCATCACTCTCTACAACAGAAATCTGTTTATACAATCTTTGCTACTCACTTTTATATTTTTCCTTTCTTCTATATCATGTCTTCTGGGCTCGTTACTTTTATGCTCATTTCTTCTCTACACTCTTCTCTCTTGCATGGAAAATATCTTGTGTGTGGCACCAGTAAGCATTACTGAAACTCTTGGAACAGCTGATGAGATTTTGATGCCTCCCTTTGCTCATTTCTGCCTGTTTATTTAAGTAGGTAACTTAAATATCTGAGACTTTACGTGTTCCATGAAGTACCTCTGTTGATGATTTCTTTATTAGCTCCAAGTATTATATATGGATCACTACTGTAAGAGACCTTAGAAATGGACCCTGAGATGTGAAGGGACATGGTCAGGTCCTTATTCAATTAGTGAAAGAGCATGATTGAGCTCATGCCTTCTGCCTTCAGTTCAGTGCCATTTAGATGGCACCACATTGAGAATGAATGACTTTTGGAAAGGGTGTTGTCATTCCAAAATAAGTCTTCTCACTCCCACACTTAACTAGTAACCAGCCCCCTCTCCACAAAAGGACATGACACACCCCATTCCACTCCCAATTTCATTTCTTTGGAAAGTTGTGATCCAAATAAATATTTATTCCCTGCTACAAATGATCATAGATCCAGAACAGGAAAGACTCCTAAGAGTTCCCCACTTTCAAGTTCTAGCCAAGTAAGGTACGAAAACCCAGAGACGGCTATTTTCAATCAAATAACTGACTTCCAAAGAACAGGATGGGTTCCAGGATTTTAGAATTATTATAGACAATTGTATAGGTCATCCTGTTCCTCCTACCCCAAGTCTTTGCCTTCTCCTAGTACATTCCTCAGAGCCCCCACCATATCCTTGTTCCTTAGGGTGTAAATCACAGGATAGTTTATGAAGGTAATTATAAGATAAAAAAAGGGCAACAAATTTTCTTTCACTCTAAGAATTACTGAGCATGGGTTGGAGGCATGTGTAGATGACTGAACCATAAAAAGGGAAACCACTAAGAGGTGGCATCCACAATTCCTGAAGGCTTTTCTGCACCCAGTCATTGATTGGCACTTCACACTGCCTGAGCAATGTCTACATAAGAGATGAGAATTGATGCTCTAGGAACCACCAAGATTGTAGTTTGGGCTGTAAATATTTTGGCCTCTGTCCCTTGTGTGTTCTCAAAACTCAGCTTCAGGAGCACAAGCCTGTCACAGATGAAGTTGTTCAGGTGATGGAGGCCACAGAGGAGCATGGCAATCATAAGACCTGTCAGAATCAGAGTGTTGAAGAAACCTCCTACCAAGGAAGTGACTGCCAGTGTCTGGTAGAGATGGGGGTGCATAATGTCTATGTACTGGAGTGGTTGATAGACAGCAGCATAGAGGTCAAAGGTCAACACCACAAGGAGCACACACTCAGTAGAGCCCAGGACAAAGTAGATGAAGAGGTGGGCCACACACCCTACATAGGTGATGGTCCACTCTGGTCCATGAAGTTGACTAGAAGCTGGAGCACAGTGCTGGTGGTGTAGCAAAGGTCCACAAAAGACAAGTAGCAGAGGAATAAGTATGTGGGTTTGTGCAGCCAAAGGTCCAGGTGAGAAAGAATGATAATGGTGGTGTTGCCCTAGAAAATTAGGGAGTAGGAAATAAAAATAAAGACAAAAAGGATGAGTTTCAATTAATGTCAATCTAAGAAGCCCACCAAAATGAATCTTTTTCCACAACTGATGTTGAACCTTCTCATAGCCTTTCACCTGTCCAAATAGCAGAAGACAGTTTAATGTCTCTTATGAGGAACATGGATCAATATGTTATTTCATGGGATTCCCTAAATACTCTGTCTTCTATTTTATTGTTGATTTCACTATCCAGTTCCATTCTGTCCAGTCTTCTACTTTCCATACTGTTCTATTTCTTAAAGTCGAGATCCCTGGATTAGGAATGATCTGGCCTTCATTCAAAGCCAAGTCTTGCTGCCTGCTTGATTGGTGACTTTAGCCAAACCACTCAATCCTTGGATATGATGTTTCCTTATTTGGAATTATAGAGAGTATATTGCATCACTCACAATATTAGGGCAGGACCAAATGCAGTAATCTGGAACCTGATTCTGAAAATGTAAGGTGTAAAAATGTAACAGTATTCTATGGTGTGCTCTTTACCTTATATTTATGGTATATTAGGCAGCATGTTTTAGTAGATTGGGATCCAGGCTAACAAGGCTGAGATTACAAATTTGATCTCTTGGTAATCATTTGCTTCCTTCTGCCTAGTGTCTATGGTCAGCGCAACCAATCTTGGAAGCTCTGCCATTTGTAGAAAAGTACTAAGAAGAATGTACATCTATCCCTTGGGATAGAAGATAATTAGCAATAATTAGCCTCCTTATGATAAGTCATCATGCCTGGAATACCTGCCTGTTTCTCTCCTACTGATAAATCCATCCCTAAACTCCCCAATGAGTGTTCCTTCCTCCTTACTCCAATTCTCCTTGTAAAGTTCCTCTCTAGAATTTGTCACACTGCACTGAAATTGTTTGTCTTTGCTCCTCTCTTAACCAATCCGTTGGTCAATAAAAAAGAAATCACAAGGAAAATTGGGAAATACAATGAGATGAATGACAATGAGAACACAAGGTATCAAAACTTATAGGAAAAACCGCCACAGTATCCAGTCTATGAAGCATATTTGCCACACCCTGGGATCTGGTCTCTGGATGGGAGGGAACAGGCCCACTGGCAACAAGCCCTGGGTCGTGTTGGCAGCTGAGTGGCCTGCACTGCTGGGGAAAAGGGGAAGACAATCTGGGTGGCCAGGCAGGAAGGAAGGAACTGGGGCACACGCGGTTCTGGGCCCAGAGCTATGTTCTGCCTCAAGATCCAAGGTCCTCATCATCACGCTGCTGGAACTCATCTGCCATGTGCACAACCTGGCCAAGTCCTGGTCATCCATGCACACCAGTGCCCTCCCTTTTCAACAACTGCCTCCGCAAGTTCACTGAAAAAAAGGAAGTTGCTGAGTGTAAGGAGAAATTTGCCACCTCTAAAGACCCCACAGTCAGGCAAACTTTCATATTGAAAAGGATGCTCAATCTTGAAGGGAAGGCTTTGCCATCAATGAGAGGATTCAAATGTACTCACTGGTCCCCCAGAGATTGTGATGCCAATGGCAGCATTGACCATGGACAATCGCCTGACCATCCAGGCTAACCTCAAAAGACTACAGTGGGTACAGTTGGTTGAGATGACTGAGAGTCACCCAGAACACCTTTATGAGACCAGTTACAGACTCTATTAAAAATAAGACCCCAGAAAGAAATCTTGGGGGTTTTGCTGAGTTTCAGAGAAGACACAGCATGCAGACACCAGATAGAATGGAGTAACCAGGCATCTGTCCCACACAGCAGGCCAAGCATAGCAGTGAATGCCATCATGTTGGTAATGTGCTCCTTTGACAATGGCAATATTGCTACGGCAATTTCAGCTACCATTTGTAGGAAAGGAGGCCATTTCATCATGCAACACAACTGAGTCTGGAATGAAGTCTTTTAGTGTTTTGTTTTGGTTGTAATATGACCACAATAATTGGAAAATGAGTGGCCTGATAGTGTGGAGTGGTTTTAGACCTGTAAAAATTCTTCCTGTCAATCTCAAATAGATAAAGGCTGCTTCGCCTTAAGGTAACCTGTTTCCTTGTGTAAGGAAATGGACCAGTTGCCCTTTGTTTTGCTAAGGAAGGGGCAGAAACTCTAAATGCTATGTAAAGGCAATTTTTTTAATCAAATGAGTTTGTGGTTATATCAAATGATGATAACAATTGAGCAATCACAAAAGAAAATAATTCATTAAAGATATAGGAAAAAAATATTATGAGGGGAGACAAGATGGCTTCAGTTTAGGACGGCACTCACTGACTAGCTCTCTGAGGATGGCCGATTGTGGACAGGGTCCTGCCCGGGGGTCTGTGCTGTGGGCGCATGGAACAAGAACCTTGGGACATCCATCTGCAGGCAGATTGACCACGTGGACTGATCAGTAGAGATTCATTAGTTTTAAGCCTACCTGTGGTGGTTAACATAGACGGCTGAGCCCCATCATCAGGGAAAAAGGCTGGACTGAGCCACGAATCCCACACAACAACCCGGTGTGAGGGAGCGTTCTTGAGAGAGGGAGGGTTCTGACAGAAGGTGGGGAGGGGTTTACCTTCTATGGATTTAGCTGCCTGGACCCCCTCATAGCTTTGGGGAGCAGATAAGACAGCTTGAAACAGCACCAGGCTGAGGGGAGAGGTGAATCTACTGAGGAAGCCTGATTTACCCAGCAGCCCAGTGACACTGAGACTTGGTATCAGAGGGGGTGGAGTAAGCCAATTTTATTGTTCTGCACTGACAAGCATCAGAGCTTCAACTCCCCTGGGGAGGCCAGTAAGTGGGAAGTGCTTGATTAGTTTCCACAAGCCTAGTTAGAGTCCCCTCGGTGAAGGGGGTGGTCTAGAAGAGGACTTCTTTTGGGTTCCTTATTTTGCCAAAAAATAAAAACATAAAGAAGACAGTCACTTTAAAAAATGAATTCTTCTTTATAATTTAGTTTAATATCTAAAATCTGCCTCAAAACCTGCAGATAGAATCCTGCAGAGAAAATGATTGATAAACACAAGCAGGCTGAGAGGTTCCACAAGGACCCTAGAAGGAACACTGTTCTTCCTGAGATTTCTTTGCCTGCTTGCTTGTGTGGTTGTTTGGTTTTTCTTTGTTTATTTGTTGTCTCTTGCTTTTCTTTCCTCTTTCCCCACCCCCCCTTTTTTTTCTTTTTAAGTAGGTGCTGATAGCTTGCCTGTGCTTCTTCTCCAGAGATTTCCCATTTTCTGTCTATATTGATTTTGCCTCCCAAACTAGCTATTCCCCTTCCTTCATCTTCTGCCTTCTGCTTTCTGTTGCAGTTCTTACGCACCACGTTTTTTCATTATCTCACAACTTACTGGTATCAATTTCTATTCTATCTATTCTGTTTTTTAATAATTTTTGCTAATATTAAATTTTTATTTTCAGGACTTTCTTCACTCTTTCTCACACTCCTCATCATTCTAGCCTTCTAAATCATTATATATATTTTTTTTCCTCTCTCTATTTGGTTCCCTAGTCCATTGCAAGTACTCCAGTTTTTTTTCTATTACTCTACACTGCCTACATGAGTTAAATATTCATTTCACTAAGTTTTATTTGGTCCCTTTTCTAACTTTTATCAATATTACTGTTATCCTTCTTCCTTTCCCACATCTTTCAATTCCACTGGCCCTAATCTTTTGCCCTCAAGGGAACATAGAAAGAAGCAAGGAAATAAAATAAGAAGAAAAAGTGTCAAAGAGAAAACTTAACACACATACAGAACCACCAGCTAAATAAAACTCTAGAGCAGAGAGAGAAGTTAATCAACTGAATAAACCCATCAAGATAAAATGATGACTTGAGGGCAACAAAAAATTACAAACCACACTGAGAAACAGGAAGACATGGAACAGTCCAATGAACAAACTAAAAACCAGGAAGAGATGCAGAACATCGAACAACTAATGAAAGAAAGCTTTCCAAACAAATATCATGGAACAACTTAATAAACTGAAGGAAGAGATTAAGGATATAAAGAAGACACTGGAAGAACATACTGAAGACATTGAAAACAAATGAAAAAGATAACAGATATGATGGTGATCAATGGCACAATACAAGAAATCAAAAAGATGCTGGATTCACATAACAGCAGATTTAAACAGGCAGAAGAAAGAATTAGCAATGAGGAAGACAATACATCTGAAAGCAAACAAATAGTAGAACAGATAGACAAAAAGATAGAAAAAATCCAGCAGGGACTCAGGGATTTAACAAACAACACAAAATGCACAAACATAGGCATTATGGGCATCCCAGAAGGAAAAGAGAAGGGAAAGGAAACAGAAGGAGTATTGAAGGACATAATGGCTGAAAACTCCCCAACCCTATTGAGAGAGATGGATGGACAGATCCAGGAAGCACAGTGCACTCCAAACATTATAAATCCCAACAGGCCAACTCCAAGACATATACTTGTCAAAATGTCCAATTCTCAAGACAAAGAGAAATTACTCAAGGCAGCAAGAGAAAAGAGAACCATCACATACAAGGGAAACACAATAAGATTAAGTGCTGATTTCTCATCTGAAACCATGGAGGCAAGAAAACAGTGGTATGACATAGTCAAAGTACTAAAAGAAAAAACCTTCCAGCCACAAATTCTCTATACAGCAAAACTGGCATTCAGAAATGATGGAGAGTTCAAAATATTCACAGATAAACAGAAATTAAGACAGTATGCCAATAAGAAACCTGTACTTCAAGGAAAAATAAAGGAAGTTCTACAAGTTGAAAGGATAAAACAAGGGAGAGAGAGTTGTAGGAGAGTTTAAAAACAACTGAAAGGACAGAAACAGAAACAAAACAATATATGACATGCATTAACCCAAAGAAAATATGGCTGAAGTAAGAAATTCATTGCGAGTAATAACACTGAATGTTAATGGTTTAAATTCACCACTCAAGAGACACAGATTGGCAGAATGGATAAGGAAATATGATCCATCTATATGCTGTTTACAAGAAAGCCACCTTCGACCCAGGGATTCAAGGAGGCTGAAAGTGAATGGGTGGAAAACAATTTTACAAGTTAAAATAGCCAAAAAAAGGGCAGGAGTAACTATTCTAATATCAGACAAAATAGACTTTAAATGCAAAAGTATTGTAAGAGAGAAAGATGGGCACTATATATATTAGTAAATGGTGTAATCCCTCTAGAAGAGAGAACAATCATAAACATGTATGCACCTAATTGGGGTGCATCAAAGTACATGAGGCAAACTCTGAAGAAACAAGGTGGAGAAACAAATGCTTCTACAATTTTAGCAGGGGAATTTAATATATCATTATCATCATTAGACAGAACATCTAGACAGAATCAATAAAGAAACAAAGGCTCTGAACAATTCATTAGAGGACCTGGATTTAATAGACATATACAGAACATTACACCCAAATACAGCGGGATTTATAATCTTCTCGTGTGCACATAGATCATACTCCAAGATAGACCACATGCTATGCCACAGAATAACTCTCAATGAATACAGAAAGATTGAGATTATACAAAGTAATTTCTCTGACCACAATGGAATGAAATTGTAAATCACTAAGGGCCAGAGACACCAGTTAGGCACAAAGAGATAGAAGTTAAACAACACACTCTTAGACAAACAGTGGGTCAAAGAGGAAATCTCAAAAGAAATCAGTAACTACCTAGAAATTAATGAAAACGACATCACAACATATCAAAACCTATGGGATGCAGCAAAAGATGTCCTGAGAGGGAAGTGTGCAGTTAGCTCCTTCTTCTCTTCACACTTAGAGGAATTAGACAAACAACAACAAACTAAACCTAAAGGAAGTAGAAAAAAGAAATCACAAAAATTAGAGCAGAATTAAATGAAGCAGTGAATAACAAAGCACTAGAAAAAATAACCAAAATCAAAAGCTGGTTCTTAGAGAAGATCAATAAAATTGACAAACCGTTAGCCAGACTAACAAAGAAAAAGAGAGAACAGATGCAAATAAAATAAGGAATGAGCAAGGTGATATAACTACTGACCCCACAGAAATAAAGACTATCATTAGAGGAAACTTTGAAAAAGTATATGCCAACAAGAAGGATAATTTAGAGGAAATGGACAAGTTTCTAGAAACCCACAAACAGCTGACATTGATGAAAGAAGAAATAGATGAACTCAACAACCCAATTACAAGTAAAGAGATAGAATCAGTCATTAAAAACCTCCCAACTAAGAAGAGTCCAGGATCAGATGGCTTCACAGCTGAATTCTACCAAACATTCCAGAAAGAGCTAACACCAATTCTACTTAAGCTCTTCAAAAAATAGAAGTAGAAGGAATATTACCTAACTCATTCTATGATGCCAAAATTACCCTAATACCAAAACCAAATAAAGATACCACAAGAAAGGAAAATTACAGACCAATTTCTCTAATGAACCTAGGTGCTAAAATCCTTAACAAAATATTTGCTAATCGCATTCAACAACATATCAAAAGGATTATACACCATGACCAAGTGGGTTTCATCCCAGGTATGCAAGGGTGGTTCAATATAAGAAAATCAATCAATGTAATACACCACATAAACAGATTGAAAGAAAAAAATCACATGATCATCTCTATAGATGCAGAAAAAGCATTTGACAAAATACAGCACTCTTTCCTCATAAAACACTACAAAAGATAGGAATAGATGGAAACTTTCTGAAAATGATAAAGAGTATATACGAAAAACCCAAAGCTAACATCATTTTCAACGGTGAAATCCTAAAAGCCTTCCCTCTGAGATCGGGAACAAGACAAGGATGCCCACTATCACCACTCCTATTTAACATTGACTTAGAATTACTTGCACGAGCACTGAGACAAGAAAAGGACATAAAAGGCATCCAGATTGGAAAAGAAGAAGTAAAAATTTCAATATTTGCAGATGACATGATCCTATACATAGAAAGCCCTGAGAAATCCGCAACAAAGTTTCTACAACTTATAAAGGAGTTCAGTAATGTTGCAGGCTATAAGATCAATGCTCAAAAATCAATAGTATTTCTGTACACCAATAACCAGCAAACTGAGGAGGAAACCAGGAAAAAAATATCATTTACGATAGTAAACAAAAGAATCAAATACCGAGGAATAAATTTAACTAAAGATGTAAAGGACTTATATACAGAAAACTACACAACACTGTTAAAGGAAATCAAAGAAGACTTAAATAAAAGAAAAATATTCCCTGTTCATGGATGGGAAGACTAAACATCATCAAGATGTCTATCCTACCCAAACTAATCTACAGATTTAATGCAATCCCAATAAAAGCCAACACTATATTTTTTAAGGAACTGGAAAAACTAACCACAAAATATATTTGGAGAGGTAAGAGGCCCCGAATTGCCAAAGATATATTGGAAAAGAAAAATGAAGTTGGAGGTATCACATTACCTGACTTTAAAACATACTACAAAGCTACAGTGATCAAAACTGCGTGGTATTGGCACAAGGATAGACCTACTGACCAATGGAACGTGATTAAGAGTTCTGATATAGATCCTCGCATATACAGTCATCTGATATTTGACAAGGCCACGAACCCACTCAGTTGGGAGTGAGTGGCCTCTTTAATAAGTGGTGCTTGGAGAACTGGATATCCATATCCAAACGAATGAGAGAAGAATACCAACTCACACCTTATACAAAAATCAACTCAAGATGTATCAAAGATCTAAATATAAGAGCCAAAACCATAAAAACCTTGGAAGATAATGTAGGGAAGCATCTACAGGACCTTGTAATCGGAAATGGTTTCATGAACTTCACAGCCAAAGCACGAGCAGCAAGAGAAAAAAATTGATAAATGGGATCTCCTCAAAATTAAAAACTTCTGCACCTCTAAGGATGTTATTAAGAAAATAAAAAGGCAACCTACCCAATGGGAAAAAATATTTGGCAAACATATATCTGATATGAGCCTAATATCCTGCCTATATAAAGAAAACCTTCACCTCCAAAATAAAAGGACAAACAACCCATATAAAAAATGGTCAAGTGACCTGAAAAGACACTTCTCCAAGGAAGAAATACAAATAGCTAAAATGCACATGAAAAAATGCTCAACATCACTTGCTCTCAGGGAAATGAAAATCAAAACTACAATGAGATACCATCTTACACCCATCAGAATGGCAGCTATTAAAAAAACAGGAGACACTAAATGTTGGAGAGGATGTGGAGGAATAGGAACTCTCATCCACTGCTGGTGGGACTGCGGTATGGTCCAGCCACTGTGGAGGACAGTTTGGCGATTCCTCAGAAAACTAGCAATAGATCTTCTGTATGATCCAGCAATTCCACTGCTGGGTATATACCCAGAAGAACTGAAAACAAAAATACAAACAGATATATGCACACCAGTGTTCATAGCGACATTGTTCACCATTGCCAAAAGATGGAATCAGCCCCGGTGCCCATCAACAGACGAATGGATAAGCAAACTGTGGTACATACATACAATGGAATATTACTCAGCTGTAAGAAGGAACGAAGTGCTAACACATGGAATAACATGGATGAGTCTTGAAGACCTTTTGTTGAGTGAAGCAAGCCAGGCATTGAAGGATGAATAGTATATGACCTCACTGATTTGAATTGAGGAAAGTGAGCAGTCTCTGAGAACCATTGTCTGAAAGCTAGGTTAACAAGGGAGAGTAAGAGAAGAGCAGGCTTTGAGCCATCACCCATATGGACATAATCGATGGTAAAGGGATAGAGTGTGGTTGCATGTTGGGGGATTGGGCAGATGAGTGGTAGTGTTCCTGGATTTGGCGGTGCAGCACTGGGGGGCGGGTGGATTAGGAAGGGCTGGTTCAAATCCCCAGGGCATGTAACTGTGAATCTTGGCATTCCATGGGTTGGGAGAGGGAGATATCATGGGCACTGGGGGGCTGGGGAGAAGGGAATAGTTAAGATCTAATGGGTTGTTTGGTGGTCATTGGGAAGGTTTTTCATTCCCTTACAGTAATGGACACAGGACATGGTAAATATCATCAAAATTATTGAACTGTATCATCTAAATTGTAAACTATACTGTAAATCACTGACAATGTTTAGTTGCTATATATTGCTATCAGCATAACAATTATAACAATGCTAACAACCAAAAAAAAAAGGGGGTGGAGTTAATATGGTGTGGGGAAGGGGGTGTGGTTTGGTATCTGGGAGTCTCTGGCACTCCGTGTGTGACTTTGCTGTGACCTAAAACTTCTTCGAAAATTAAATGAAAAATTGGGAGACAATGTGGATTGAGAGGAGGAAGGTGTCACGGCACACCAGACATCCGATAACACAGTGATAAAGGGAAGGAAAAAAGGGAAAAAAGAAAAGAGAATGGAAAAAAAAAATGAATATATATATATATATTTTTTTAAAGTAATTTCCTTTGCTTTTTTGCCCATTTTTTGAATGTCCCAATCCACTAATTATATTTTATTTTGTTTTGTTCTTTGTTTGATTATTTGTTTTTTTCCTTCTCTCTCTTTTTTTTTTTTTCCCCTGAGTTTCCTTATGTTTGTCTCTTGAATGTAAGCTTATCCCACTAGTTTCTTTTTTCTAGTAAGTGTATTTGATATTTTATGGACTAAATGTTCATGGAGGATTTGGATCACAGAAGGGTTACAATGGGTACTGCGGGGGATTATTGGGGGGGTGTCTGGGGGGGGTTTCGTTTGGATTGGTTCATCCGAATATACATGAAAGATATACAAAATCATTCAAAGGATCGGGGGATGGGGCATGGTCACGATGGGTGGATAATCACACAATAAATGAGGGAATCTGAATTCCTAGCCTGGAGAGCTCTGCCACAGTCTCCAAGGGAGCAGCAATAGTCCTCTGAGTGTAGGGACAGTGTCTGTCAAAATAGGATGACCCACGGATGTGTTTTTTTTTTTATTGATGACTGCCCTTGTGAGTCTTTGCTCTTGTAAATGAGACTTAGCCTGCAGTTGTGGGGTGCCTAAGTGTTGCCACCTGACAGCCTCCTTTTTGCTCAAATGTGGCCTCTCTCTAAGCCAAAATCAGCATATGATTGCATTTCCTTCCCCCCAACGTGGGACATGACTCCCGGGGATGAGCCTCCCTGGCAAGGAGGGATTAATACCAAGTGCCAACTGGCAACACAACTGGAAAAAGACCTTGAATAAAAGGGGGAAATGGTAAACACAAATGAGTTCAAGTGGCTAAGAGACTTCAAAGAGAGTCGGGAGGTCATCCCAGAGGTAACTCTTACGCACACCTCAGTAGGAGCTCATAGAACATCTAAGTGCCTATCACCCCACTCAGTGGGGTTCCTGAGAGCTCCGGAGACACCCTGGTCCTATATAAGGGGGGATAGTCCCAGAGACTGATGCCTTATCAGTGGGTTCTATTTTGGAATCTGTGCTCCTGAGAGTGACAGAATTAGACTCAAATAAGTCCTCTGTGGACATGGTTCACCAGTCCCTTCTATTCAAACCTATATGTGATGCTGGAGTTTTTGGTATACTTCCAGAGACTAGAGCCTCCCGCCTACCTATGTGCCAGGTGTGCATGAAATCTCGGTGGAGCTGCAACTCCTACCCTACAGCTCAATGGACTCATCCAAGTCACCTGGTGAGGAGACAACGATGGGCAATGGCCATCCCAGGGAATGGAGAGGGTCTGCATCTGCAGGCAGGATCATCCCACCCACCATATCCATGGGATATAATCCCTCTCTCACTTGGAGTTGGAGTGGACATCACCATCCCAGTCCCCTCAGGATTGGGGGAAGAACTATGGACTAGAGTGGACTTGATGGTATTCCCTTGTTCACATATGGTGATTCTAGCAATGCAAGTAATTATAACAATGAGGTGGAGCCAGTGGCCACTTGACACTTTTGGGGTCGGGAGGGGATGAGCAGTTGAAATACAGGGGCTTCTTTGGGATTTGGAGGTTGTCCTAAGTACTGTTGTGGCAATGGATGTAGGCCATTTTAAATCAGCACACACCACTCAGAACTGAGTGGGAGAGACTGTGGTCTACAGTGTGAACTGTGGTCTATGGTTGGTGGCAAGGCTTCAGGATGTGTAAGTTCATTGAGGGTCTTGGCCCACCCTGTGGGAGATGTTTGTGTGGTATGTGGTGGGAGGTTTGGGAAGTGGGGAACATGGGAATCCAAGTGGGTTCCGTGTAATATTTTGGGTAATCTAAGCACCTCTTAAAGTATATGTATATATATATATAAATAACATTTTTGTAAGCAAATACACATATATGCATATATATTTATATATCATTTTGCAAATGTTTGTATGTATTGTGAGAATTTTGATTTTTACCCATAATAATAAAAAAAAAACATAATACAAAACTACAGTGATCAAAACTGCATGTTATTGGCACAACAATAGACCTACTGTCCAATGGAATCGAATTGAGAGCTCTGATATAGATCCTCGCATATACAGTCGTCTGATATTCAACAAGGCCACCAAGGCCACTCAGTTGAGAGAGAATGACCTCTTTAACAAGTGCTGTTTGGAGAACTGGATATCCATATTCAAAAGAATGAGAGAAGAATACCATCACACACCTTATACAAAAATCAACACAAGATGGATCAAAGATTTAAATATAAGAGCCAAAACCATAAAGACTTTGGAAGATAATATAGAGAAACATCTACAAGACCTTGTAATAAGAAATGGTTTCATGAACTTCACTGCCAAAGCACGAGCAGCAAGAGAAAAAATAGATAAATGGGATCTCCTCAAAATTAAATAGTTCTGCACCTCAAAGGGCATTTTTAAGAAAAAAAAAAAAAAAGGCAGCCTACCCAATGGGAGAAAATATTTGGCAACCATACATCTGATAAAAGCCTAATATCCTGCATATA
>JAKSZT010041855.1:0-18584 GCA_026826555.1 Tolypeutes matacus | reverse complement strand
AACAAAGGACTAAAGTAGACTTATTATTATTCTACTATATACTTATTGTTATTCTAACAATGGAAGAACTCTTACCATTGATGTAAAGGCAGTGGCCATCAGAGGTTCTAAGGGGTGGGAGAGTGAAGAATAGGTGTAATATGAACACATTTTCTGGACATTGTATTTGTTCTGCATGACATTACAGTGATGGATATAGGCCATTGTATATTTTGCCATAAATTACAAAATTGTGTGTTACAGAGTGTAAACTATACAGTAAACTGTGGTCCATGGCTAGTAGCAATGCTTCAATATGGGTTCATCAATTGGAACAAAGGTACCACACTAATGAAGGATGTTGTTAATGAGGGAAAGTGTGGGAGGAGGAAGGAGTGGGATAAATGGGAATCCCTTATTTTTTTTTTATGTAGCACTTATGTAACCTAAATCTTCTTTAAAAATAAAAAATTAAAGAAAAAGAAAAAAAAAGGAGTAATTACCTATGTCCAGTACCAAATGACCTGCTTTAGCTTAAGGTTATCTCTTCTAGTAGACAGATGGCCGGGAAAACCATGATCTTATACCCATTTAACAATAATATTTGTATGTTGACAACAATCAAATCATCCCTGACCCTTAATTTTTATAATATTTTTTCATTGTTTTAATTACTTTCTGGATATTTCTCTCTTTCCTCACATCCTGGTTAAATAGAACTGCCCTTGAATTGGACCCAATCCTGGAGGGTCCTATTTTGGAAATTGTGCCCCCGAGTGTGACAGAGTTGGACTGAGATGTGACTTCTCTACACATGCCTCTTCCGTCCCTTTATTGGAACCTATATTTAGTGCTGGAGTTGTTAGGTGTATGTCCAAGAGACTTGAATCTCTGGGCTGTCCATGTACCAACTGGGCCCTAAACCTCAGCAGAGTTGCAACACCTGTTCTCCAGTTCATTGAACTAACCCAGGACAACTAACAAGGAGGTGAGGATGGACAACCACCACAACAAAAAACCAAGAGTGTATGCAACTGTAAGCAGAAGAGTCCCATCCATCAGCCATATGGGATTGAAGTCCCCTCTCAATTAGAGGTGGAGTGGGCACTACCGCTCCAGAATCCTCAGGATTGGGGAATAAAATATGGACTAGAGTAGATTTACAGGTATTCTACTATAGACTTATTGTGATTCTAGCAATGGAAGAAATTATACCATTGATGTGGAGACAGTGGCGACTGGATGTGCTGAAGTCAGGGAGAGGGAAAAAGAGGTGTAATATGGAGGCATTTTCAGGACTTGGAATTGACCTGAATAACATTGCAATGACAGATACAGGCCATTATATATCAAGCTATAACCTACAGAACTGAGTGGGAGAGAGTGTAAACTACAGTGTAAACTATAATCTATGTTTAGTGGCAATGCTCCTAAATGTGTTCATCAATTGCAATGAATATACCACAGTAATGAAAGAAGCTATTAATGTGGGGAAAAGTGAGAGGTTTGGAGAGTAGGGTATATGGGGATCCTTTATATATTTTTTGTAACAATTTATGTAATCTATGTATCTTTTCAAAATAAGTAAAAAATATATATTTAAAGAAAGAAAAAAAAAGTAAAGTATAGGAAAGCAAAAGCACTAACTATGATTGGGTTGTAATAAAGGAAGTGCCATGAATCAGTTCTCACATCAGTCCTGGAAAGAACTAGAAAGAAACACAAAATCCGTCATAATATCCTAAGGAGTGTTTGACATGGGTGAGGATTCCATGCAACGAAACCAAACTCCTCTCTCATTAATAGCTTTCTGATTCACAATGTGGTTAATAATGACACATATCTGGGCATTGAGATGCATGGAGAGTGCCTGTGTTTAGCCACTCTCTTGCACATACAGAAGGATGGAGATTGCAATTAAGATGAATGTGATTAGTGTTGACCACAGGGTCTCTTCCTGCTTCTCATTCTCCTGATCACACTGGGTCTCTGAGAGGTTGCCCCTAAATACATGTTTGTGCACATGCATGATCAGCCCTTTCCCACCCCAGACACACCCACACTCACCACTACCATCACCACCTCTGTGAGGATAGGAGTCTTCTCTTCTGCTGCTGGTTCTGAGATAGGTATATATGAGTACTCCTTTCTGCAGTTGAAAGAACCCACACACATACCTGAACTATCTCCTAAGTAAGCACCCAACCTTTTGGGGAGTTTCCTATGGATTTTACTTACTGATGATACCAGTGAAACTAATGACATCTCAAAAAGTAAAATAAGTTTTAAATTCTAGGAATGTTTTAAAGCCTATAGACAAAGATTTTTCTAGTATTTACTGAAATATTTCTAAGTTCTTGTTTTTCCTTATTATATCAATTCTCAGGTTTTCTCTTTACAGATGATCCTACACAGTCGCTTCTTTCATCTCTCTTCTTTTCAATAGATAAGCCCCAACTATAAGCCTTAAATGCACCATTGGTTTTATTTGAAACTCTATTTAAGAGGTTTAACAGGTTAAGGGTAGGTAGCACTGGATTTCAAATGGCATCTAGCTAGTCTCTAAAAGAAAAAGGGAGATCCGTGCTGTGCTGTCAACATACTCCTGCTCCAAGCAGAGAAGACACCTCTGATTCCTCTCTCAGATGGACAACTTAGGGAAATTGGGAATTACTTGTTGGCTCTGTCATGGCTACAGGGAACCAAAATCTCTGGTGATAAATTAGGTTCTCCCATGGATGAGAAGGTGCAGACAGACCCAAGGGGTGCAGGTAGCCATGGAGAATACATTTGTCTCCCACAGGACTAACTTCCAAAAAGCAATGTTTGGGTATGCGCAACTTTTCCAGAGACCTTTTAAAATGGTAGTCAAATAGGCCCTGAAGATCTCAGCTTCAATACTGATGAAAACAGTGGAAGGGACCCAGACCATTTGTTCCATATTCAAGAGTGAAGCCCACATCTTGAAAAGAAAAATAAAAATAATTTAATTCAAAATTGACACTGCATCTGATGGGTTGTTAACAAGATCTAGGCTTCAGAAAATGACAGATGTGAATGAGGTCCATGTATGGGGGTAAAGCATCAAATGATGAAAAGATTCTAGTACTCTCATTGGAGCCACATTTACTCCTTTTCAACCATGTCACAAGATTAAAGAAGAAATGGCTTCAAAATCAAGAGAAAATACTGAAAATCTCTACTTACATCCAAATTTTAAAAAATAAAATGATCAGATTAACAATCTGATCATTGCCAAAAAAAAAAAAAAATTGTTCACTTTAATATTATTGAGTGGCCATTTTATCTCTGTGTGAAATGAAAGAATAACACATTAACCACACAATAATTTTATCAAATTCTCTGCTTCTAGTTCAGGAAATACCTTCTTCTCAATTAGGTTAATCCATGTTTTAATAGTTTAGACCTTGATTCTTATAGTATAACTGAGAAGTAACAATTATAATTATAGCTGCTGAATTATTATCTAGATGTGTTCTAACTTATTGATATATTGTGATGTAGCCAAAAGCAAATATTTATAACTGTTTTGACTCACTAAACTGTAACCCAGATGGCTTGCTTCTTTGCCATTGATGTTATGTTTCATAACTACATAATATTTACCTTGTAACTGAACAGTAATGAGATAACTAGTATCTGGTCCTGCTTATATCCCTTTATCTTGCTTTGCAGCCCTGAAGTCTGATGCTCCTACATGTAGCCCCTCAGTGCTTATTAATGAAGGAACATGAGTCAACTCAGAACTGACCACACATCATGCTAAAGATGTCACTTTCTAGTCATGCAACATATGAGTCAGCATGATGCCCACCTGCCATGTTCCCCACTATCACACTGTTATAATGCCCTCAGCAGTTACATCCCTGCTTCCAATTGTTTAATCGCATAAAAGTCCTAGGCACTTCCAAATCATGGAGATAGATTTAAGAACTGCCCCCTGTCTCCATAAGGCTAGTCTTTGATGAATAAACTTTTTCTCTTCTCAAAATCAAAATCCCAGTGCCACTTAATTGACTCTGGTGCCCATTGGGCAAGGACTCATTTTTCAGCTATAACTATATGAGGCCTTTCATATGCAAAATTCAGAAGAAAAACCATTTTTTGCATGAAGATTGCATCACCTCTGTTGGTGAGTGCCTTGAATTACGAATATAAAGGTATGGATTTTTAGGCAGTGGACTGGTGGGTAGTCTTTAGAAGATGGCAGGCCAGATTCAAATCCTGGCCCTCCACTTAGTGCCTGGATAACTTGAGTCAAGTTACTCAAAATAATTATCTAACCTCCAGTCATATAAGGTATGGGTGGGTAATAATACCTATCTTTGATGTTATAAGAATTAAGAGTGACAATGTAGTATATTGCATATCATGGTGCTTGAACTATAGTGTTCAATAAATGGGAATTAATACAGGAAACATTAGCTTTCAACAGGAACAAATATCCCCTCAGACCAAAAATATGCGAGTAACTCCAGAGTCTAGAATCCTGGCCAAGACTAACAAAAGTAAAATTGTCAAGTCCCTCTGCAACTACCATTCTTTCTAACCTCAATCTTTCCTTATTAAAAATTCAATCTCAAACAAAGATCATTGGCAGCTTGTCATAGTAATGGTTGGATTTACAGTTGCAGAAACATAAACCAGACCATCATCCAATATTTGTTATGTGAACATAGATAAATAACCTAAAACATTTGAACTAAGGTTTCATGACTAAACAGGAAATATAAAGTAACTATTACACAATGCCACCGTAGAAATTAATGACAATTTATACAAGAACAGTTTTTATAGTATCAAATATTGGTTATTGTTATTGGAATAAAAAATAATTAACTCAGCCTGAAAATTACTAAGCCTAATAAAGATTTTAGCAAAGTTACCCGTACTCTAATATGACACAAACATTTAAGTACATGGATTGAAATGACAGGGGTGGAATTTGAAGTATTTATTGTCTTCATGCTTTAGCCTAGAGCCTCCTGAATTTCCATCACTCTCTACAACAGAAATCTGTTTATACAATCTTTGCTACTCACTTTTATATTTTTCCTTTCCTCTATATCATGTCCTCTGGGCTCATTACTTTTATGCTCATTTCTTCTCTACACTCTTCTCTCTTGCATGGAAAATATCTTGTGTGTGACACCAGTCAGCATTACTGAAACTCTTGGAACAGCTGATGAGATTTTGATGCCTCCCTTTGCTCATTTCTGCCTTTTTATTTAAGTAGGTAACTTAAATATCTGAGAATTTACATGTTCCATGAAGTACCTCTGTTGATGATTTCTTTATTAGCTCCAAGTATTATATATGGATCACTACTGTAAGAGACCTTAGAAATGGACCCTGAGATGTGAAGGGACATGGTCAGGTCCTTATTCAATTGGTGAAAGAGCATGACTGAGCTCATGACTTCTGCCTTCAGTTCAGTGCCATTTAGATGGTACCACATTGAGAATGAATGACTTTTGGAAAGGGTGTTGTCATTCCAAAATAAGTCTTCTCACTCCCACACTTAACTAGTAACCAGCCCCCTCTCCACAAAAGGACATGACGCACCCCATTCCACTCCCAATTTCATTTCTTTGGAAAGTTGTGATCCAAATAAATATTTATTCCCTGCTACAAATGATCATAGATCCAGAACAGGAAAGACTCCTAAGAGTTCCCCACTTTCAAGTTCTAGCCAAGTAAGGTACGAAAACCCAGAGACGGCTATTTTCAATCAAATAACTGACTTCCAAAGAACAGGATGGGCTCCAGGATTTTAGAATTATTATAGACAATTGTATAGGTCATCCTGTTCCTCCTACCCCAAGTCTTTGCCTTCTCCTAGTACATTCCTCAGAGCCCCCACCATATCCTTGTTCCTTAGGGTGTAAATCACAGGATAGTTTATGAAGGTAATTATAAGATAAAAAAAGGGCAACAAATTTTCTTTCACTCTAAGAATTACTGAGCATGGGTTGGAGGCATGTGTAGATGACTGAACCATAAAAAGGGAAACCACTAAGAGGTGGCATCCACAATTCCTGAAGGCTTTTCTGCACCCAGTCATTGATTGGCACTTCACACTGCCTGAGCAATGTCTACATAAGAGATGAGAATTGATGCTCTAGGAACCACCAAGATTGTAGTTTGGGCTGTAAATATTTTGGCCTCTGTCCCTTGTGTGTTCTCAAAACTCAGCTTCAGGAGCACAAGCCTGTCACAGATGAAGTTGTTCAGGTGATGGAGGCCACAGAGGAGCATGGCAATCATAAGACCTGTCAGAATCAGAGTGTTGAAGAAACCTCCTACCAAGGAAGTGACTGCCAGTGTCTGGTAGAGATGGGGGTGCATAATGTCTATGTACTGGAGTGGTTGATAGACAGCAGCATAGAGGTCAAAGGTCAACACCACAAGGAGCACACACTCAGTAGAGCCCAGGACAAAGTAGATGAAGAGGTGGGCCACACACCCTACATAGGTGATGGTCCACTCTGGTCCATGAAGTTGACTAGAAGCTGGAGCACAGTGCTGGTGGTGTAGCAAAGGTCCACAAAAGACAAGTAGCAGAGGAATAAGTATGTGGGTTTGTGCAGCCAAAGGTCCAGGTGAGAAAGAATGATAATGGTGGTGTTGCCCTAGAAAATTAGGGAGTAGGAAATAAAAATAAAGACAAAAAGGATGAGTTTCAATTAATGTCAATCTAAGAAGCCCACCAAAATGAATCTTTTTCCACAACTGATGTTGAACCTTCTCATAGCCTTTCACCTGTCCAAATAGCAGAAGACAGTTTAATGTCTCTTATGAGGAACATGGATCAATATGTTATTCCATGGGATTCCCTAAATACTCTGTCTTCTATTTTATTGTTGATTTTACTATTCAGTTCCATTCTGTCCAGTCTTCTACTTTCCATACTGTTCTATTTCTTAAAGTCGAGATCCCTGGATTAGGCATGATCTGGCCTTCATTCAAAGCCAAGTCTTGCTGCCTGCTTGATTGGTGACTTTAGCCAAACCACTCAATCCTTGGATATGATGTTTCCTTATTTGGAATTATAGAGAGTATATTGCATCACTCACAATATTAGGGCAGGACCAAATGCAGTAATCTGGAACCTGATTCTGAAAATGTAAGGTGTAAAAATGTAACAGTATTCTATGGTGTGCTCTTTACCTTATATTTATGGTCTATTAGGCAGCATGTTTTTAGTAGATTTGGGATCCAGGCTAACAAGGCTGAGATTACAAATTTGATCTCTTGGTAATCATTTGCTTCGTTCTGCCTAGTGTCTATGGTCAGTGCAACCAATCTTGGAAGCTCTGCCATTTGTAGAAAAGAAGAATGTACATCTATCCCTTGGGATAGAAGATAATTAGCAATAATTAGCCTCCTAATGATAAGTCATCATGCCTGGAATACCTGCCTGTTTCCCTCCTACTGATAAATCCATCCCTAAACTCCCCAGTGAGTGTTCCTTCCTCCTTACTCCAATTCTCCTTGTAAAGTTCCTCTCTAGCATTTGTCACACTGCACTGAAATTGTTTGTCTTTGCTCCTCTCTTAAACAATCCGTTCATCAATAAAAAAGAAATCACAAGGAAAATCAGGAAATACAATGAGATGAATGACAATGAGAACACAAGGTATCAAAACTTATGGGAAAAACCGCCACAGTATTCAGTCTGTGAAGCATATTTGCCACACCCTGGGATCTGGTCTCTGGATGGGAGGGAACATGCCCGCTGGCAACAAGCCCTGGGTCGTGTTGGCAGCTGAGTGGCCTGCACTGCTGGGGAAAAGGGGAAGACAATCTGGGTGGCCAGGCAGGAAGGAAGGAACTGGGGCACATGCGGTTCTGGGCCCAGAGCTATGTTCTGCCTCAAGGTCCAAGGTCCTCATCATCATGCTGCTGGAACTCATCTGCCATGTGCACAACCTGGCCAAGTCCTGGTCATCCATGCACATCAGTGCCCTCCCTTTTCAACAGCTGCCTCCGCAAGTTCACTGAAAAAAAGGAACTTGCTGAGTGTAAGGAGAAATTTGCCACCTCTAAAGACCCCACAGTCAGGCAAACTTTCATATTGAAAAGGATGCTCAATCTTGAAGGGAAGGCTTTGCCATCAATGAGAGGATACAAATGTACTCACTGGTCCCCCAGAGATTGTGATGCCAATGGCAGCATTGACCATGGACAATCGCCTGACCATCCAGGCTAACCTCAAAAGACTACAGTGGGTACAGTTGGTTGAGATGACTGAGAGTCACCCAGAACACCTTTATGAGACCAGTTACAGACTCTATTAAAAATAAGACCCCAGAAAGAAATCTTGGGGGTTTTGCTGAGTTTCAGAGAAGACACAGCATGCAGACACCAGATAGAATGGAGTAATCAGGCATCTGTCCCACACAGCAGGCCAAGCATAGCAGTAAATGCCATCATGTTGGTAATGGGCTCCTTTGACAATGGCAATATTGCTGTATGGCAATTTCAGCTACCATTTGTAGGAAAGGAGGCCATTTCATCATGCAACACAACTGAGTCTGGAATGAAGTCTTTTAGTGTTTTGTTTTGGTTGTAATATGACCACAATAATTGGAAAATGAGTGGCCTGATAGTATGGAGTGGTTTTAGACCTGTAAAAATTCTTCCTGTCAATCTCAAATAGATAAAGGCTGCTTGGCCTTAAGGTAACCTGTTTCCTTGTGTAAGGAAATGGACCAGTTGCCCTTTGTTTTGCTAAGGAAGGGGTAGAAACTCTAAATGCTATGTAAAGGCAATTTTTTAAATCAAATGAGTTTGTGGTTATATCAAATGATGATAACAATTGAGCAATCACAAAAGAAAATAATCCATTAAAGATATAGGAAAAGAATATTATGAGGGGAGGCAAGATGGCTTCAGTTTAGGACGGCACTCACTGACTAGCTCTCTGAGGATGGCCGATTGTGGACAGGGTCCTGCCCGGGGGTCTGTGCTGTGGGCGCATGGAGCAAGAACCTTGGGACATCCATCTGCAGGCAGATTGACCACGTGGACTGATCAGTAGAGATTCATTAGTTTTAAGCCTACCTATGGTGGTTAACATAGACGGCTGAGCCCCATCATCAGGGAAAAAGGCTGGATTAAGCCACGAATCCCACACAACAACCCGGTGTGAGGGAGCGTTCTTGAGAGAGGGAGGGTTCTGACAGAAGGTGGGGAGGGGTTTACCTTCTATGGATTTAGCTGCCTGGACCCCCTCATAGCTTTGGGGAGCAGATAAGCCAGCTTGAAACAGCACCAGGCTGAGGGGAGAGGTGAATCTACTGAGGAAGCCTGATTTACCCAGCAGCCCAGTGACACTGAGACTTGGTATCAGAGGGGGTGGAGTAAGCCAATTTTATTGTTCTGCACTGACAAGCATAAGAGCTTCAGCTCCCCTGGGGAGGCCAGGAAGTGGGAAGTGCTTGATTAATTTCCACAAGCCTAGTTAGAGTCCCCTTGGTGAAGGGGGTTGTCTAGAAGAGGACTTCTTTTGGGTTCCTTATTTTGCCAAAAAATAAAAACATAAAGAAGACAGTCACTTTAAAAAATGAATTCTTCTTTATAATTTAGTTTAATATCTAAAATCTGCCTCAAAACCTGCAGATAGAATCCTGCAGAGAAAATGTTTGATAAACACAAGCAGGCTGAGAGGTTCCACAAGGACCCTAGAAGGAAAACTGTTCTTCCTGAGCTTTCTTTGACTGCTTGCTTGTGTGGTTGTTTGGTTTTTCTTTGTTTATTTGTTGTCTCTTGCTTTTCTTTCCTCTTTCCCCACCCCCCCTTCTTTTTTTTTTTTCTTTTTAAGTAGGTGCTGATAGCTTGCCTGTGCTTCTTCTTCAGAGATTTCCCATTTTCTGTCTATATTGATTTTGCCTCCCAAACTAGCTATTCCCCTTCCTTCATCTTCTGCCTTCTGCTTTCTGTTGCAGTTCTTACGCACCACGTTTTTTCATTATCTCACAACTTACTGGTATCAATTTCTATTCTATCTGTTCTGTTTTTTTTTTTAATTTTTGCTAATATTAACTTTTTATTTTCAGGACTTTCTTCACTCTTTCTCACACTCCTCATCATTCTAGCCTTCTAAATCATTATATATATATTTTTTCCTCTCTCTATTTGGTTTCCTAGTCCATTGCAGGTACTCCAGTTTTTTTTCTATTACTCTACACTGCCTACATGAGTTAAATATTCATTTCACTAAGTTTTATTTGGTCCCTTTTCTAACTTTTATCAATATTACTGTTATCCTTCTTCCTTTCCCACATCTTTCAATTCCACTGGCCCTAATCTTTTGCCCTCAAGGGAACATAGAAAGAAGCAAGGAAATAAAATAAGAAGAAAAAGTGTCAAAGAGAAAACTTAACACACATACAGAACCACCAGCTAAATAAAACTCTAGAGCAGAGAGAGAAGTTAATCAACTGAATAAACCCATCAAGATAAAATGATGACTTGAGGGCAACAAAAAACTACAAACCACACTGAGAAACAGGAAGACATGGACCAGTCCAATGAACAAACTAAAAACCAGGAAGAGATGCAGAACATTGAACAACTAATGAAAGCTTTCCAAACAAATATCATGGAACAACTTAATAAACTGAAGGAAGAGATTAAGGATATAAAGAAGACACTGGAAGAACATACTGAAGACATTGTAAACAAATGCAAAAAAGATAACAGATATGATGGTGATCAATGGCACAATCCAAGAAATCAAAAAAAATGCTGGATTCACATAACAGCAGATTTAAACAGGCAGAAGAAAGAATTAGCAATGAGGAAGACAATACATCTGAAAGCAAACAAATAGTAGAACAGATAAACAAAAAGATAGAAAAAATCCAGCAGGGACTCAGGGATTTAACCAACAACACAAAATGCACAAACATAGGCATTATGGGCATCCCAGAAGGAGAAGAGAAGGAAAAGGAAACAGGAGGAGTATTGAAGGACATAATGGCTGAAAACTCCCCAAAACTATTGAGAGAGATGGATGGGCAGATCCAGGAAGCACAGTGCACTCCAAACAGTATAAATCCCAACAGGCCAACTCCAAGACATATACTTGTCAAAATGTCCAATTCTCAAGACAAAGAGAAATTACTCAAGGCAGCAAGAGAAAAGAGAACCATCACATACAAGGGAAACACAATAAAATTAAGTGCTGATTTCTCATCTGAAACCATGGAGGCAAGAAAACAGTGGTATGACATAGTCAAAGTCCTAAAAGAAAAAACCTTCCAGCCACAAATTCTCTATACAGCAAAACTGGCATTCAAAAATGATGGAGAGTTCAAAATATTTACAGATAAACAGAAATTAAGACAGTATGCCAATAAGAAACCGGTACTTCAAGAAAAAATAAAGTAAGTTCTACAAGTTGAAAGGATAAAACAAGGGAGAGAGAGTTGGAGGAGAGTTTAAAAAGAACTGAAAGGACAGAAACAGAAACAAAACAACATATGACATGCATTAACCAAAAAAAAATATGGCTGAAGTAAGAAATTCATTGCGAGTAATAAAACTGAATGTTAATGGTTTAAATTCACCACTCAAGAGACACAGATTTGGCAGAATGGATAAGGAAATATGATCCATCTATATGCTGTCTACAAGAAACCCACCTTCGACCCAGGGATTCAAGGATGCTGAAAGTGAATGGGTGGAAAACAATTTTACAAGTTAAAATAGCCAAAAAAAGGGCAGGAGTAACTATTCTAATATCAGACAAAATAGACTGTAAATGCAAAAGTATTGTAAGAGAGAAAGATGGGCACTATATATATTAGTAAATGGTGTAATCTCTCTAGAAGAGAGAACAATCATAAACATGTATGCACCTAATTGGGGTGCATCAAAGTACATGAGGCAAACTCTGAAGAAACAAGGTGGAGAAACAAATGCTTCTACAATTTTAGCAGGGGAATTTAATATATCATTATCATCATTAGACAGAACATCTAGACAGAATCAATAAAGAAACAAAGGCTCTGAACAATTCATTAGAGGACCTGGATTTAATAGACATATACAGAACATTACACCCAAATACAGCGGGATTTACAATCTTCTCGTGTGCACATAGATCATACTCCAAGATAGACCACATGCTATGCCACAGAATAACTCTCAATGAATACAGAAAGATTGAGAATATACAAAGTAATTTCTCTGACCACAATGGAATGAAATTGTAAATCACTAAGGGCCAGAGAAACCAGTTAGAAACAAAGAGATGGAAGTTAAACAACACACTCTTAGACAAACAGTGGCTCAAAGAGGAAATCTCAAAAGATATCAGTAACTACCTAGAAATTAATGAAAACGACATCACAACATATCAAAACCTATGGGATGCAGCAAAAGATGTCCTGAGAGGGAAGTTCAGAGCCATAAATTCATATATTAAAAAAGAAGAAAGAGCTAACTGCACACTTGGAGGAATTAGACAAACAACAACAAACTAAACCTAAAGGAAGTAGAAAGAAAGAAATCACAAAGATTAGAGCAGAATTAAGTGAAGCAGAGAATAACAAAGCACTAGAAAAAATAACCAAAATAAAAAGCTGGTTCTTAGAGAAGATCAATAAAATTGACAAACCGTTAGCCAGACTAACAAAGAAAAAGAGAGAACAGATGCAAATAAAATAAGGAATGAGCAAGGTGATATAACTACTGACCCCACAGAAATAAAGACTATCATTAGAGGAAACTTTGAAAAAGTATATGCCAACAAGAAGGATAATTTAGAGGAAATGGACAAGTTTCTAGAAACCCACAAACAGCTGACATTGATGAAAGAAGAAATAGATGAACTCAACAACCCAATTACAAGTAAAGAGATAGAATCAGTCATTAAAAACCTCCCAACTAAGAAGAGTCCAGGATCAGATGGCTTCACAGCTGAATTCTACCAAACATTCCAGAAAGAGCTAACACCAATTCTACTTAAGCTCTTCAAAAAATAGAAGTAGAAGGAATATTACCTAACTCATTCTATGATGCCAAAATTACCCTAATACCAAAACCAAATAAAGATACCACAAGAAAGGAAAATTACAGACCAATTTCTCTAATGAACCTAGGTGCTAAAATCCTTAACAAAATATTTGCTAATCGCATTCAACAACATATCAAAAGGATTATACACCATGACCAAGTGGGTTTCATCCCAGGTATGCAAGGGTGGTTCAATATAAGAAAATCAATCAATGTAATACACCACATAAACAGATTGAAAGAAAAAAATCACATGATCATCTCTATAGATGCAGAAAAAGCATTTGACAAAATACAGCACTCTTTCCTCATAAAACACTACAAAAGATAGGAATAGATGGAAACTTTCTGAAAATGATAAAGAGTATATACGAAAAACCCAAAGCTAACATCATTTTCAACGGTGAAATCCTAAAAGCCTTCCCTCTGAGATCGGGAACAAGACAAGGATGCCCACTATCACCACTCCTATTTAACATTGACTTAGAATTACTTGCACGAGCACTGAGACAAGAAAAGGACATAAAAGGCATCCAGATTGGAAAAGAAGAAGTAAAAATTTCAATATTTGCAGATGACATGATCCTATACATAGAAAGCCCTGAGAAATCCGCAACAAAGTTTCTACAACTTATAAAGGAGTTCAGTAATGTTGCAGGCTATAAGATCAATGCTCAAAAATCAATAGTATTTCTGTACACCAATAACCAGCAAACTGAGGAGGAAACCAGGAAAAAAATATCATTTACGATAGTAAACAAAAGAATCAAATACCGAGGAATAAATTTAACTAAAGATGTAAAGGACTTATATACAGAAAACTACACAACACTGTTAAAGGAAATCAAAGAAGACTTAAATAAAAGAAAAATATTCCCTGTTCATGGATGGGAAGACTAAACATCATCAAGATGTCTATCCTACCCAAACTAATCTACAGATTTAATGCAATCCCAATAAAAGCCAACACTATATTTTTTAAGGAACTGGAAAAACTAACCACAAAATATATTTGGAGAGGTAAGAGGCCCCGAATTGCCAAAGATATATTGGAAAAGAAAAATGAAGTTGGAGGTATCACATTACCTGACTTTAAAACATACTACAAAGCTACAGTGATCAAAACTGCATGGTATTGGCACAAGGATAGACCTACTGACCAATGGAACCGGATTGAGAGTTCTGATATAGATCCTCGCATATACAGTCATCTGATATTTGACAAGGCCACGAAACCCACTCAGCTGGGAGAGAGTGGCCTCTTTAACAAGTGGTGCTTGGAGAACTGGATATCCATATCCAAAAGAATGAGAGAAGAATACCATCTCACACCTTATACAAAAATCAACTCAAGATGGATCAAAGATCTAAATATAAGAGCCAAAACCATAAAAACCTTGGAAGATAATGTAGGGAAGCATCTACAGGACCTTGTAATAGGAAATGGTTTCATGAACTTCACAGCCAAAGCACGAGCAGCAAGAGAAAAAAATTGATAAATGGGATCTCCTCAAAATTAAAAACTTCTGCACCTATAAGGATGTTATTAAGAAAATAAAAAGGCAACCTACCCAATGGGAAAAAATATTCGGCAACCATGTATCTGATAGGAGCCTAATATCCTGCATATATAAAGAAATCCTTCATCTCGAAAATAAAAGGACAAACAACCCATATAAAAAATGGGCAAGTGACCTGAAAAGACACTTCTCCAAGGAAGAAATACAAATGGCTAAAAAGCACATGAAAAAATGCTCAACATCACTTGCTATCAGGGAAATGCAAATCAAAACTACAATGAGATACCATCTTACACCCATCAGAATGGCAGCTATTAAAAAAACAGGAGACACTAAATGTTGGAGAGGATGTGGAGGAATAGGAACCCTCATCCACTGCTGGTGGGACTGCGGTATGGTCCAGCCACTGTGGAGGACAGTTTGGCGATTCCTCAGAAAACTAGCAATAGATCTTCTGTATGATCCAGCAATTCCACTGCTGGGTATATACCCAGAAGAACTGAAAACAAAAATACAAACAGATATATGCACACCAGTGTTCATAGCGACATTGTTCACCATTGCCAAAAGATGGAATCAGCCCCGGTGCCCATCAACAGACGAATGGATAAGCAAACTGTGGTACATACATACAATGGAATATTACTCAGCTGTAAGAAGGAACGAAGTGCTAACACATGGAATAACATGGATGAGTCTTGAAGACCTTTTGTTGAGTGAAGCAAGCCAGGCATTGAAGGATGAATAGTATATGACCTCACTGATTTGAATTGAGGAAAGTGAGCAGTCTCTGAGAACCATTGTCTGAAAGCTAGGTTAACAAGGGAGAGTAAGAGAAGAGCAGGCTTTGAGCCATCACCCATATGGACATAATCGATGGTAAAGGGATAGAGTGTGGTTGCATGTTGGGGGATTGGGCAGATGAGTGGTAGTGTTCCTGGATTTGGCGGTGCAGCACTGGGGGGCGGGTGGATTAGGAAGGGCTGGTTCAAATCCCCAGGGCATGTAACTGTGAATCTTGGCATTCCATGGGTTGGGAGAGGGAGATATCATGGGCACTGGGGGGCTGGGGAGAAGGGAATAGTTAAGATCTAATGGGTTGTTTGGTGGTCATTGGGAAGGTTTTTCATTCCCTTACAGTAATGGACACAGGACATGGTAAATATCATCAAAATTATTGAACTGTATCATCTAAATTGTAAACTATACTGTAAATCACTGACAATGTTTAGTTGCTATATATTGCTATCAGCATAACAATTATAACAATGCTAACAACCAAAAAAAAAAGGGGGTGGAGTTAATATGGTGTGGGGAAGGGGGTGTGGTTTGGTATCTGGGAGTCTCTGGCACTCCGTGTGTGACTTTGCTGTGACCTAAAACTTCTTCGAAAATTAAATGAAAAATTGGGAGACAATGTGGATTGAGAGGAGGAAGGTGTCACGGCACACCAGACATCCGATAACACAGTGATAAAGGGAAGGAAAAAAGGGAAAAAAGAAAAGAGAATGGAAAAAAAAAATGAATATATATATATATATTTTTTTAAAGTAATTTCCTTTGCTTTTTTGCCCATTTTTTGAATGTCCCAATCCACTAATTATATTTTATTTTGTTTTGTTCTTTGTTTGATTATTTGTTTTTTTCCTTCTCTCTCTTTTTTTTTTTTTCCCCTGAGTTTCCTTATGTTTGTCTCTTGAATGTAAGCTTATCCCACTAGTTTCTTTTTTCTAGTAAGTGTATTTGATATTTTATGGACTAAATGTTCATGGAGGATTTGGATCACAGAAGGGTTACAATGGGTACTGCGGGGGATTATTGGGGGGGTGTCTGGGGGGGGTTTCGTTTGGATTGGTTCATCCGAATATACATGAAAGATATACAAAATCATTCAAAGGATCGGGGGATGGGGCATGGTCACGATGGGTGGATAATCACACAATAAATGAGGGAATCTGAATTCCTAGCCTGGAGAGCTCTGCCACAGTCTCCAAGGGAGCAGCAATAGTCCTCTGAGTGTAGGGACAGTGTCTGTCAAAATAGGATGACCCACGGATGTGTTTTTTTTTTTATTGATGACTGCCCTTGTGAGTCTTTGCTCTTGTAAATGAGACTTAGCCTGCAGTTGTGGGGTGCCTAAGTGTTGCCACCTGACAGCCTCCTTTTTGCTCAAATGTGGCCTCTCTCTAAGCCAAAATCAGCATATGATTGCATTTCCTTCCCCCCAACGTGGGACATGACTCCCGGGGATGAGCCTCCCTGGCAAGGAGGGATTAATACCAAGTGCCAACTGGCAACACAACTGGAAAAAGACCTTGAATAAAAGGGGGAAATGGTAAACACAAATGAGTTCAAGTGGCTAAGAGACTTCAAAGAGAGTCGGGAGGTCATCCCAGAGGTAACTCTTACGCACACCTCAGTAGGAGCTCATAGAACATCTAAGTGCCTATCACCCCACTCAGTGGGGTTCCTGAGAGCTCCGGAGACACCCTGGTCCTATATAAGGGGGGATAGTCCCAGAGACTGATGCCTTATCAGTGGGTTCTATTTTGGAATCTGTGCTCCTGAGAGTGACAGAATTAGACTCAAATAAGTCCTCTGTGGACATGGTTCACCAGTCCCTTCTATTCAAACCTATATGTGATGCTGGAGTTTTTGGTATACTTCCAGAGACTAGAGCCTCCCGCCTACCTATGTGCCAGGTGTGCATGAAATCTCGGTGGAGCTGCAACTCCTACCCTACAGCTCAATGGACTCATCCAAGTCACCTGGTGAGGAGACAACGATGGGCAATGGCCATCCCAGGGAATGGAGAGGGTCTGCATCTGCAGGCAGGATCATCCCACCCACCATATCCATGGGATATAATCCCTCTCTCACTTGGAGTTGGAGTGGACATCACCATCCCAGTCCCCTCAGGATTGGGGGAAGAACTATGGACTAGAGTGGACTTGATGGTATTCCCTTGTTCACATATGGTGATTCTAGCAATGCAAGTAATTATAACAATGAGGTGGAGCCAGTGGCCACTTGACACTTTTGGGGTCGGGAGGGGATGAGCAGTTGAAATACAGGGGCTTCTTTGGGATTTGGAGGTTGTCCTAAGTACTGTTGTGGCAATGGATGTAGGCCATTTTAAATCAGCACACACCACTCAGAACTGAGTGGGAGAGACTGTGGTCTACAGTGTGAACTGTGGTCTATGGTTGGTGGCAAGGCTTCAGGATGTGTAAGTTCATTGAGGGTCTTGGCCCACCCTGTGGGAGATGTTTGTGTGGTATGTGGTGGGAGGTTTGGGAAGTGGGGAACATGGGAATCCAAGTGGGTTCCGTGTAATATTTTGGGTAATCTAAGCACCTCTTAAAGTATATGTATATATATATATAAATAACATTTTTGTAAGCAAATACACATATATGCATATATATTTATATATCATTTTGCAAATGTTTGTATGTATTGTGAGAATTTTGATTTTTACCCATAATAATAAAAAAAAAACATAATACAAAACTACAGTGATCAAAACTGCATGTTATTGGCACAACAATAGACCTACTGTCCAATGGAATCGAATTGAGAGCTCTGATATAGATCCTCGCATATACAGTCGTCTGATATTCAACAAGGCCACCAAGGCCACTCAGTTGAGAGAGAATGACCTCTTTAACAAGTGCTGTTTGGAGAACTGGATATCCATATTCAAAAGAATGAGAGAAGAATACCATCACACACCTTATACAAAAATCAACACAAGATGGATCAAAGATTTAAATATAAGAGCCAAAACCATAAAGACTTTGGAAGATAATATAGAGAAACATCTACAAGACCTTGTAATAAGAAATGGTTTCATGAACTTCACTGCCAAAGCACGAGCAGCAAGAGAAAAAATAGATAAATGGGATCTCCTCAAAATTAAATAGTTCTGCACCTCAAAGGGCATTTTTAAGAAAAAAAAAAAAAAAGGCAGCCTACCCAATGGGAGAAAATATTTGGCAACCATACATCTGATAAAAGCCTAATATCCTGCATATA
>JAKSZT010041839.1:0-12319 GCA_026826555.1 Tolypeutes matacus | reverse complement strand
CTGGAGAAATCTGACTAATACATGAGGCAAATAAAAAGAGAGGAGGATAATATATTTAAAATGTTTTAAAAATCAACATCCTATAATTCTGTACCCAGTGACATCATCTTTGTAACTGTAATAAAATTTAATACTTTCTCAGAAAACCAAAACCTATGGGAATTCATAACAAAACAACTTCTCTTCAATGATGTTAAAATAAGTTCCTCACGGAGCAGGACAATGATAGACTTCAGAAACTTGGAGCTGCAAGAATTAAGGGAAGGAGTAAATTAAGGTAAAATCAATTATTTCATATTGTTCTAAATTGTTACAGAAATTAGTTGGTTAAATTCATAATTGTAGCAATGAATTATGAGATATAGCATATTGACAAGCAATATGACTTCACAGGAAATGGGAGAGAGGATTTTGGAACACTATAGGTAACCATGGGTTGTGGTGGGGAAAAGTAACAGGGATTTAAGACCAAAAATGTACAAAATTTCTATTTGGAATGATGGAAAAGGTTTGGTAATAAAAAGGGGTGATGATATCACAAAATTGTAAACATTATTAACAGAACTGAAATCTATATCTGAATGTGGTTAAAAGAAAAAATGTTAGTTTGTATATTTGGTACTAGACTAGAATGTTTTTTTTAAATCCATGGAACTATGCAGCACAAATAGTGACCCCAAGTTAAACTGTAGACTATAGTTAACAGTACAATTATAAAAATGTATTCTCATTAATAGTAACAAATGTATCACAACAATGTAGAGCGTTAATAATAGGGTGGTACATGGGAATCCTGTATTTTATGCATGATTTTTCTGTAGATTCACAATTTCTCTAATGACAATAGATAGCATACTGTATGATCCTATTTAATTAACATTCTTGATATCACATAATAGCAACAGAGGACATATTAATGGTTTCCAGGTGGTAAGGAGGTACTGGGGATAGAAGTCAGCTAAAGGGGTGCTGATGCAAAGTACCAGAAATCTGTTTGCTTTTATAAAGTTTATTTATTTGGGGTAGAAGCTTCCAGTCAGAAGGCCATAAAGCATTACTTTCCTCACCAAAGTTTGTTGCCATGTGTTGGAGCAAGATGGCTGCTGGTCTCTGTGAGGGTTCAGCCTTCCTCTTCCTCCTAAGGCTCTATGGTCCCAGCTTCTTCCAATGTCAGCTATAGGCTGGGATAAGTTTTATTTCTCTCCCGGGGCTCATTTCTCTCTAGGCTCAGATAGAAGTTAGCATAAAGCTTGTCTCTCTCCCTGGGGCTTGTTTCTTTCTGGGCTCACTTGCTCTGCTCTCATCACAAGGTCAGCTATAGATTATTAGGCTCATTCTCTTCCCATGGTCTCTGCCATGTCAAATGGAGCCTTCTCTTTTTCCTCATGTATCTGCTTCTCTGTGTATTTACTTCCTGAGGCTCCAGCATCAAACTCGCACTCTCTCCTCTGCCCTGTCATTTTCTCTGTGACTCCCCACCCCCTTGGTTGGGACTCAACATCCTACTGACATGGCTGAATCAAAACCCCAGTCTTAATTTAATCAAGTAAAAGTGAAACCTCTGAATCTAATACAATCTAATATGCCCAGAGGAACAGACCAATTTACAAACATAATCCAATATCTATTTTTGGAATTCATAAATAATATCAAACTGCTACAGAAGGGATGAGATTATTTAAGGGAAGAATGAAGGAGCTATGTGGCTTTGGAATTATTCTCTATCTTGACTATATCACTGCCAGTATTCTGGTTTTAGTATTGCACTATGGCTTTAAAAAAACATTTTTTTTTTCAAAAAAAATTTTTAAAAATATTTTTCATTATTTTTTAATATCCCAATCTTTTAATTTTATTTTAGTTCTTTTAAATTTCTCATGCACTTCACCTGACACAACCAAACCTATCATTATAATTTCACTTTTCCATTAACCGTACCTGGCTACTATCTGGGCCTCATTTTTTTTAAATTTATCGAAGTATATCACTCCTACGTGAGCATATATAAACAGTAAGTGTATAGCAATAGTTGTGAACGTACAAAATAAATGTTTTTAATGGGGAGGCTGAGTAAACGGTACATAGAATCTCTATTATTACAACTTCATGCTAATCATAATTATCTCAAAATAGTTTAATTAAAAGCAATAAAAAGTTGATTGTTACATTTGCCCAAAATTTTATCCAAAAGATATTTCTTAATTTGCCTTCAAGCTTTCATATCAAACTTTACTAAAATAGTTGCTTAAATGGTTATCAAATCTTAAAAATTGTCATACTGAGCAAAAATTACCTAACTGGCTGTTTTCTTTAGAATTGCGTGAATAATTGTAAACTAGTAAAAACCTTCATTTTTTTTTTCTGTATATGTGATCTGTTTTTAGAATTGAAAATTTATTCATTATGTTTCAAGGCCTGTTAATAATCTTCCACAGCTCCCAGCTTCTTTCTCTGGTCTCAGCTCTACCTTCTGAGCTACTGCTTACACCTACCTGGTTACATGCTTCTTCCCCCACGCCCCCTTTCCTTAAGTTTGTACATTTGTAGCATTGTCATCAAACTCCTTACTGATGGTGTAATTTGGGAAGTCTAAAAGCTTTCTTTCTCTTTCTCTTTCAGTCCCACCTGGCAATATTTCTCCTGGTCTAAAATTCTCAAGAACCTGTGAATCTAACATAGATTTTACAGGGATTAATTCCATTAGAACAAAGCCAAATTCACAGACATATATATGTATGTATGTATGTATGTATGTATGTATGTATGTATGTATTTTAACTAATTTATTGGCTGCTTTTTGAATCTTCTGGGATAGCTCTTAAGCATCCTAGACCCCCTCTACTTTAATTGATAATACAAATAAATACACATTCTGTAATTGAATTCACTGGCCTTTACGTCTTGCTGTTTTTCAACAAAAAATGTATTACTCAATGTAAAATGTATATTTTACTCAAAAATCTATTACAGCCACACCCTGAGCCTTTTCTCTCTGCCACAATTTTGACAGCCATTTCTGAATTATATAATATCTTTCCATCGGCATAAAATGAGGTTAGCCCTTATCATCAAGTTCTGGTTCTCTTTCTCTTTTTTAACATCTGTATTAGTCAGGGTTCTCTCGGGAAGGCCTTGATCCAATCATCCCCATAATATTTAAGGATTGCAACTCCATTACAGCTCCCCCTACAGTAATATCTGGACTGCAGAGAAGAGCAGCCACAGAGCTCTTCAGAGAAGATGTAGTTAGTCTTACAAATTTATTCCTCACAGTCCTGGTTAAAGGTGTGTCCTCTGGACATTCCTGGGGTGGGTGGGCAGTCTCAAATGGTAAATCCATTCTAGCATTCCAATCTCTCTAAGCCTTTGAATTCCCTCATCTACTGTATACCAGGGCAAATCTGGCATCTCAACATCAGACATGCTAGGCCATTGTTTGGTCCATGTTTCAGTAGCCACCCAAACAAACTGTTAGAACTCTTTCTAACCCCTCGAGCTACAGCATTGAATCCAGAACTTCTGCTTAGTGGGCCCATATCAATAAATTCAGCCTGATCCAACTTTATATTCCTTCCACTATTATCTCATACCTTTAGTATCCATCTCCACACATATTCCCCTGATTTCTGTCTATATAAGTTGGAAAACTCATGCAGTTCTTTCAGAGTATAGCGTACTTCCTCTTGGGTCACACTTTGTATTTCACCTTTGGGATCCTGTTGTGATTTTAATCTAGTAATGGGTCTCGAAGACAAGAGGGGTGGGGGGTGTGGGTAAGGAGAAGGATTAGAGATGTCTTGCAGGCTACTGATCTGAGGGCATTCCTTTGCATTTTCTTCTGGTGAGACAGGATTATTCTCTTCAGGCAGGGGCTGGAAGGCAGATTCCTCAGGGCAGACTGGAAGTTGGGCCATGCATGCTGGAGATTGGTTGGTACCTGCCTTGTTGCTGGGAGGAGGCTGAGACTCTCTGGGGCAAAATGGAGGCTGGGCAGTGCACGCTGGAGTTAGGCTGGTACCTGCCTCAGGGCTGGGAGGAGGTCCAAACTCCCTGGGGCAGGCCAGAGGCTGGGCAGTGCAGGCTTCCATTTGGATTGTACCCACCTCAGGGCTGGAAGGAAGTCCGGACTCCCTGGGGCAGGCTGGAGGCTGGATGATACAAGGTTGAGAAGGTGTGGTCTCCACAGGACAGGCCATCACAGGTTTATCTGGTAAAGTCTCAGCAGAATTTAGGGTTCCAACTAATATTATCATCATTCCATATGTCTCCATCCCAATCCTTGGGGTTCCACTCCTTTCCAATCAATGCCTTCACTTTAATTGCAGAAACCCTGCGAGGTTGAGATTTTAGTTTCCTCTGTAATTCTGCTACTCGTACAATGAGAGTCTGGGTTTGATTCTCAGATATCTCAAGTCTGTGGCTACAGGAGACAAGATTTTCTTTCAAGGCATGTGTAGAAACTTTCATATCATTCATGTGGCATTTAAGTTTCAAATTTGAAGACTTGAGCTCATCTCTTTCTTTTGTAACTGTATCCAGAGTATCTAGGAGGAGCCAGCCAACATCATTATATTTTTTTACTCCACAAAATTCTGTTAAGGTATTGAAAACACTCTCACCCAGATCCTTGCTTCTTATAAGCATGGAAATAGTGGAATCCAATGATGCTATTTTGCGTATCTCTATTAGCAGCTCACGCCATGGACTGTTAGCAACCTCATTATTGGAAAGGGAGTCATTAGTACCCCTGAGTCCAATTAGAGTAGAGAGCCAATTACCAAACTCCCAGAACCACCTCAGACATCCCATGTTTAAGACTCTGTTCCTCAAGAACCACCCCACTTCTGGTACCAGCTGTATTAGTCAGGGTTCTCTCAGGAAACAGAATAAGCAGGAGATATCTGTCAATAATATGAAATTTTAAAAGAGTCTCTCATGCGACCTTGGGATGCACAAGTCCAGGTTCCACAGGTAGGCTGCAAACCAGTGGCTCCGATGAAAGTCTGATGAAAGGTCGTTGATGAGTTTCTGGGAGAAGCTGCCTGCCCCACTACGAGCTGGGAAATTCTCTCTAAATGTTGAAATCACTTCGCTTTTAAGTCATTCAACTGATTGGATAAAAGCACCACCCATTGATGATATAATCTCCCTGATTGATGAAGATGTAATCAGCCATCCACGCAGTAAACTCACTGGTGATTGAAGTCCATAAATGCTCTTGTATTACAATTAACCCAGTGCTTGCTGGAACAAACACCTGGACACAATTACCTGGCCGAGTTGACACATTAGCCTAACCATCACAACATCCCTTCCCTCAATTTATCTCTCATCTCCCATTTTACTATAAGCAGCAAATTGAAACCTGGTCATACCTTCAAATATTTGTATGGAATTCTTCACTAAATTTCCAGGTTTATCATGTTTGAGTTCTGCTTTCCATATTAACTGTGGGACACGATCTTGCTAAGCTTCTGCCCTTACATATCAAGGATATCTCTACTTCTAGGTTTTAATAACATGTTCCTCATTTTCTCCTAAACCCTCACCAGCAGCATTCATCAAGTCCTGATTTTCACAATCAGTTTTTATTCACGGTGATTTATGCTTTTTCTAAGTTGATTTAGTACTTATAAAGCTCCTCCCTCCCCTTTGAGCCTTCACCAGCAGCAAATTCTATATTTCAGCTAAAAGTATGTTCACGGAACTCTAGGCTTTTACCCATATTCTTTTGGCATCTGCTCATTGCCCAATTCCCAAATCACTTCCATATCTTTAGGTATTTTTATAGAAGCACTCCACTTCTAGGTACCAAAATATATATCAGATTTCTCTCATTGTCCTAATAAATTACCTCACATTCTGCAGCCTTAAAGAGCACCCATTTATTTTTTCACAGGTTATAATTCTGGCAAGTCATATCTGGGTCCTCTTCTAAAGGTCTCACAAGGCCAAAATCAAGGTGTGAGTCTTGATGGACTCTTATCAAAAGCCTCTGGGGAAGAATCCACTTCCAAGCTCATTCTAGTTACTGAAGCATTAAGTTCCCTGTGGTTACAGAATTGAAGCCCATTCCTTTCTCGCTGTTAGCTGGGGGCTGCTCTAAGCCTCTGAAGGTCATCTGCATTCCTTGGCACATGAACCAAAGCCCTCCACCTCAAAGCCAACAAAAATGCATCAATTCCCCACCATGTTGCAAATCTCTGACATCTTTCTCCACCACCAATGTATTGGGAAATGATTTAGTGAGTATTGTTCAAACTTTAAACTCTGACAATCAGCAACTAATATTTCCTTGGTTAGCATATAGTCAGCATAAAAGGCAAAGGAACTGGGCAGTAACCCTATGGCCTAAAGAAATAACTTACAGTTCTTTGTTACGGGACAAGCAAACATCAAGATTAGTAATAACATTCCAGCGAGGCTGTGAACATTCTCAAGAAAACTGGCCACTTCCTTGGGAATTGATACATGAACTCTGTAATGTGCTTGGCTCATGATTTGGACAGATGAGCAATACTCAAGGTTAGTATAAAAGGGGAGGGTCTCATAGAAGCTGGCTGAAGTCTCACCCTGGTAGGGGACGCTCTGCCCAGGTGTTGTTTCCAATCATTACTCTGGTATTGGCTGCTGATTTGGGACTTCCCAGCCATGAAGCAGATGTTGATAGAGTCCCCTGGTTTGGTGAGTCTGTATATACATTTATCCTTACTTAATTTCTTATTAACTATTTAGTGGCCTGTGAATTTCCACAACAGTGGGAACCCTGTTTGTACCTCACAGGCCACATGTCATATTAATTACTAATAAGCAACTATTTTATGTACTATTTTGACTTAAATATGTATTAATTGTTTCCATCTCCTTTGCATTTAATAAAATTTATAATATTAAGCTTCCATTATTGTTAACCTTTATTTGGCAGAACAAGCAACATGAAGAAACTGATATGACCCATCCAGATAATCTCAGAATCTTAAAATTGGCTGCTTCAGAGCTTTAATTCCATATATAAAATCCCTACTCAGTATTACCTAAATTAGTAATATTTGATTAAATAACAAGACAATGGGAATCTTTGGTCGGGGGTAGATTGTTACCACAGGTATAATATAGGTTGTAAAGCATGTTCTCAGTTTGTAACTCATCTTTTGATTTTGGTGGTGGTCGTGCAATTTTATTATAATTATTCTATTAATACAGTTTATTAATAAACTGTATTAATAAATGGGAAGGAACAACATGGATGAACTTTGAAGACATCATGTTTGATGAAATAAACCAGAAACAGAAGGATGAATATTGTATGATTTCACTGATACAAAATAATTAGAATATGAATATTCATAAAGTCATAAACTAGAATCCAGGTTAACAGGGGCTGGTGGGGGTGGGGAATGGAGATTTATGATTACTTGTTATAGACTTTCTATTTAGGCTAATGGAAAGGTTTTAATAATGAATCTTGTTGTTGGTGACACAACATTGTAAATGCAGTTAACACTACTGAATTGAAAGTGGATAAAATGAGAAATTTTAGGTTACATATGATACCAGAATTAAAAAAAAAAAAAAACAACTAGTTAATAATATAATTATGATAATATTGTTTCATCAACAATAACAAATGTGCCACACCAATGAAAAATGTGAATAATAGGGAAAACAATATTTGAATTAGAATGTTATATGAGAATCCTGTAGTATCTGCATGATATTTCTGTAAACTAACAACTGCTTTCATTAAAAACACAAAAATATTAATGGGTAACTTTAATTTCAACTTTATTGTATAGTTGAGTATGGTTCTGTGTTTGTTGTGTCATGATGGGAACTGACATCTTATTACATTATTATAAAATCATAAATTTTGTTACAAGTTCATCTTTTCCACAAATGTTCAGTTATTCCAATAATTTTATATTAATTATCAATATTTCCAAATCATTTGCAATATTGCCTTTAACTTTATATGAGTATGTTTATAAATATGATCCTTTTCAGAGCACTGCCTATTCTTATCTATGAATCACTTTGGCAATATAAACATATTATATTGAAATACATGAAATTTTCCTTTTGCTGTTGGTCAGAAAAGTCAAATATCACCAATATTTTGTTGTTTAAACTAATGTATTGCTTTATGATATATGAAAAGAAAAGCTTACATTATTATATTTTGTTATTTATTTTAAAGATATGGCCGTCTCATGATTTTGTTCTCCTTCTACTTCACAGGAAACTCATTATACTTTCAGTTTCCAAGTAAAACTTTCTTTCATATAGATTGTGATCAAATTAATTTATTGAAATATCCATAAAATTTAATCACTCAAAATCAGAATATATTTGTCCCGCTTTCTTTTCTTTTTTTAGTGTTTTTTTTTTTAATTTTTTAAAAGATACTTTGATTACATAAATGTTACACAAAAGATACAGGGATTCCCACTCCCGACAGCTCCCACACCCACTCACATGAACATCCTTCATTAGTGTAGCACATTCATTGCAATTGATAAATGTATCCTGGGGCTTTGCCATTAAGCCTCCCACACAGTACTGCATGTTGTGTGATGATATAAAATGGCCTATATCTGTCTTTGCAATGTCACCCAGGATGATATCCAAGTCCCAACAAAGCCCCCATATTACAACTGTTTTTCCCTTTCCCTGCCCCCAGAGCCTCCAGTGGCCACTGGTTCCACATCAATGTTGTAATTTCTTCCATTGCCAGAATCACAATATGTCTATAGTAGAATACCAGTAAGTCCACTCTAGCCCATAGTTCTTTCCCCAATCCTGAGGATTCTGGGATGGTGATGTCCACTTCCCTCCAATTGAGAGGGGGCTTATATCCCATGGGGAAGATGGATGGGACTATCCTGACTGCAGCTGCAGACTCTCTTTGTTCCCTGGGATGGCCATTATCCATCATCTCCCTGCCAGTTGTCCTAAGTGAGTCCAATGAGCTGTAGAGTAGGTGTTGCAACTTCGCTGAGGTTCTGGGCCCAGCTGGCACACGACAGCCCAAAGACTCAAGTCTCTGAATGTACACCTAAAACTCCAGCACCAAGTATTGTTTGACAGTTCCTCAAACACCTAACTATAGAACTTCCATATGATCCAGCAATTCTACTTCTGGGTATATATCCCGAAGAATTGAAAGCAAAGACACGAACAGATATATGCATGCCAATGTTCATAGTGGCATTATTCACTATTGGTAAATGTTGGAATCAACCCAAGTGCCCATCAACAAATGAATGGATAAAGAAAATGTAGTACATACATACAATGGAATATTACTCAGCTGTAAGAAGGAAAAAAGTTCTAACACATGGGATAACAAGGATGAATCTTGAAAACCTTATGTTGAGTAAAGGAAGCCAGGCACTGAAGGATGAACAGTACATGATCTCACTGATGTGAATTAAGCAAATTGAGTAGACTCAGAGAGCTATTGTCTGGAAGACTGGTTTACAAGAAATGGAAAGGGAGAAGAAGAATGTGAGCCAACACCCATAAGGACATAATCTATGGTAAGGTGTAAGAGTGTATTTGCGTATTGAACAGATAGGACAGGAGGGTAGTGATATTATTGGATTGGGTGGTGCAGAGTTGACAGGTGGGTAGATTGGGAAGGGTGGGTTGGAAGGTCCAGGATATTGGGGGGGAGGTGGGGAGAGGGATCAGTTGAACACTAAGGATTTGTGAGTATGTGGTTGAAAGTACAGGGTTGGGAATGCTCTTATGGCAATATGGCAAGGAAGGGTTACTGGTTTAGGGTGTTGGTTGGGGGGGGCATTCGGGACAGGGCAACACCTGGAGCAGGCTTCTAGGGAGTATGTGAGTGACCATTCTGTCATAATGTGTTGTATCAGTGTGTGGAGACCCACATAATGAGCAGGAAGGAGTTGGACTTCCATCCTTGGGAGGACTGATTTGTTCAGAAATAGACAGGCGGGAGTGTCTTGAGAGCATGGGTAGCTCCTAATAGAGGAGGACAAACCAGTGCATCAAGATATTAGTGTTGCTGCTTGTAACTATGAATCTTGTCATCCAAGGAGTGAAGCCAGGGGGTCACTATGAGCCCAGGGGGGAGGTGGGGGAGGAATAGACTAGTTCGATCAGAGGGTATTTAGTTAGTGGTCAGTGGAAGTGTTCTACATGATCTTACAGTGATGGACACAGGACATGGAAAATATCATCAAAATTTATAAAAGTGTACGGTTTAAAATGTAAACCACAGCATAAACCATTGACCATGTTTAGTAGCTATGTTTTTCTATTTGTATATCAGTTATAACAAAGGTACCATCCACATATAAAAAGGTATTAATATGGGAAGGAGGAAAGGGGGAGGATGTTAGATATATATGAGAGTCTCCTGTATTCTATGTGTGACTTTACTGTGACCTAAAACTTCTTTGAAAACAAAATGAAAAATAGTGAGACACCTGGGAATGAGTGGAGGAAGGTACCACAGTAAGACAGGATACCAGATATTGCAGTAATGAAAGGTAATATGTCAAAAAATTTTAATATTTCTCATTTTTTTAAACATCCCAATCTTATAATTTTATTTTATTTTTAATTTTTTAAAAATTTTATATATTTTATCTCTTATATTTAAACTTATCATCATTGTTTCATTTTCCTATTAATTGTAATCGGCTATTGTAATGGCTTCATTTTTGAAGAAGCTTTGGATCATAGAAGGGTTACAACCAGGGTGGAGGAGGATCGCTGGTATGGGGTGTCAGGGATGGGGGATGCATGGGAGGAAGTTCAGCTTTTACATATAAGTTATGTAAAAATGTTCAAATGTTCACGGGACATTGTCACAGTGGGTGGAGACTCACACAATAACCGAGAAAATACTAAATTCCCATCCTGGAGGGCTCTGCCATATTCTCTAAGGGAGCAGCAACAGTCCCCCAAGTGCAGGGGCATTGACTGGTGAAGGAGGATGAGCCACTGATGGGCCGTTAATATTGACGACTATGCTTATGAGCCTTTGCTTTTGAAATTGAAACTTCATCTACTGTTATAGGGTGCCTAATGATTGCCTCTTGAGAGCCTCCTTATTGCTCAAATGTGGCCTCTCTCTAAGCTAAACTCAGCATATGGATGTATTACATTCCCCCCGGTGTGGGATATTACTCCTGGGGATAAGCCTCTCTGGCACTGAGCGATTGCTACCAAGCACCAACCAGCAATGAAACTGGAAAAAAACCTCAAATAAAAGGAGGAAAAGATAAAGACAAATGAGTTTATATGGCTAAGAGACTTCAAAGTGAGTCAGGCAGACATCCCAGAGGTAACGCTTATGTACATCTCAGCAGGATCTCTTAGACTGCCAAAGTGAATACTACCCCAAATAGTGGGGCTCCTCATGGCTCTGGAGACACCTAGGTCCTAGGGTCAGGGTAGACAGCTCTGGAGTTTGGTGCCTTGCCAGTGGGCCCTACTTTGGGGGTTGTGCTCCTAAAAGTCACAGAGTTGGACTCAATTATGTCTTCCCTGCAATTGGCTCATCTGTCCCTTCTATTTAATCCCTCTTTCTTAAATAAAGTTTATTCTGTTTAATGAAGTTTAGATTTATTTTTCCTTATACAGGATATACACATTTAGAAAAGTAAGCCAATATTATTCAATTACTTTATCATTAATAGGAAAAAGTTGTATATTGTTCACTCTTTTATCATGCTCCTTTGGGGTTACATGCATATAACCATTGTGTCCTAAAGACCAAGTTAGGCTCCTTAATGCATGTAATATTATTTTATTTACACAGGCTACAAACACATCAGTAAGAGATGCAAGATTTTTGGCAAATTTTTTCTGCTTGTTTGCAGAAAGCTTGCTATCAATTTTTTTCTTTTTTATCTGTAATTCCAGACCATTCACTCTGTCCAACACAAGAAATAATTCCAAAAGGACTGACAGAGTTCTCATTTGGGACAAAGTAGTAACACCAGAAGAGTTTCTAATATTTGTAATATTTAATTCATTTTCTGTGGCTCTTCTTATAAAGTCAATAGCACAGAAGAGGCTCTGATGAAGGGGCAAAGGTCCTGGCCAGCTAGAGAGCCTACTATGACAGGTTATTCCTTGAACCTGGCTATTTTGCTTCAATTATTTGTCTGTTTGTTTTGTCAACTGTTAATGGTCCAGTGTAGCCTATGCCAACTGATAATACATCCCTAAAAGATCCAATGATCTTTTTGCCCTTTCTTAACAGAAATCAGCACATAACTTTAAATTTTGGGCAAATCTCTTGACTCCTGTTTCCCAGAAATATTACTGAGTTGCAGGT
>JAKSZT010041835.1:0-15095 GCA_026826555.1 Tolypeutes matacus | reverse complement strand
ACATCTCTGATATAAATATATATTAAAAATGAGAAAAACCCATGACAAAAAAAAATTAATATTTAAATGTAAAACACACACACACACAAATTAAAAAGTTGCCAACATCTGGAATGAATGCTTCAGTGATTGAAATACAGTAAAGGGTCCAACCTATTTAGGCATTATATTCCAGCATAATGACATTTGTTTGTTTGTTTGTTTGTTTTTTCTACTATATAGACTGAAGTGTCCGACTCATGCTTAAGTAAATGGCACTGGTGTTTTCTAGGGTTTTGGAAGGAAATATCTTCCATGCACTAGGGTGGGCGAAATCAGTAACTTACAAATGATTTTATTCATGGTATGAAGTACACCACAGTTTTGTCATTTTGAGATTCCCTATAAGAAGAGAAGAAAAAATCAGATTAAAACTACTGTTGGAAGAAGAAGAAAATCATATGTCATTTTCACCATGAAATGTTATCACATCCATGTGGCTATGTGACAGAAAAAGAATAAAAAGAATAAAAAGAGTAAAGAGCAATGTAAATATGGGGCTAAGGAACTTAAATACATATTGATTCTTAGAGAATACAAGAATTTAAAATATATATAATTAAGGTAATTTCTGATTTCTATGCAAGGCCAGACACAATACATATTACTCATGGAGGAACGTACACATAAATATAACAATGTCTAATGTAGTGTGAATTGCTATATTAATGAAATAATGTAAATAAATATATTAGTAAGATACATATGTATTAATGCATTGTGCATCATAAAATATATATTTCTATTAATAATAGTCCTTATTATTTCTCTTAACTACACATTCTCTTTTCTCTTTATTTCTCTCTCTTTCTCTCCAATTAACTCTATAGTGAAAGGAAATAAATATTTCTAATACATTTTGAAACATGTACCAGAAGGTAGTCTATAAAAGAAATTCATTACAAAGTATACTTGACTGATATACACAAGAGAAATTTCAGGTACATCACAGCTCTAACTTTCACTTCTCTGCCATTTAGAAAGGACATCAATTATGAAAGAGTAAGAACATTATATTTGACCACTAAACCCTGTATTAAAATCTCTGGCTTAAGACTTAGTAATAGTGTGAGCTTGGAAACAGAACTCCAACATTACAACTAAAAGAATAATAAAACGGAATAAAATTTTCAGACTCAAATTTTTCAATCACACGTACATGGTATCATGGCACAGCATTTGTTTATGAGCTGCATTAAATTGTTTTGTATTAATTTTATGTTTAGTATGCATGCAATTGAAATATGACAAATTTTATTTACATGAAACACAAGCAATGGAGAGGTACAAAAAGCATTAACATTGAGCAATGATTGGGCTCCAAATTATAACCTAAGCATTTCTTCTCTTAATTATACATATGCTTGTTATATGACACTAACTATACATAAATAATTAATTACTTAAATGAATACAATTTAGATTAAACTCAAAGAAGCTTGCTATTCTGTGCTTTAAATTACCATAACATTCATACACTTCACTACATTCTGCCTTTACTATGTCAGTAAATAATAGTGTTTTATCCTTTAATTTTCCTGAATATGTTGCTGATAGAATTTCCTGACAACTGTTGATGTCTCTGATTCTATCTATAGATAAGTAAGTGATTTATGAATGAAGGTGAACATATAAAAATATGTCTCATTAGAATAATTATTGACTTCACTACATGGAATTGGAGACATGATAGAGAAAATGTTGATGTTTAGCAACTTCATCAAGCTGATCTTCATACTGGCATTTCTGTTAAGTACTATTTAAGAATATTAGATTGCCTGTGCTTATGGGTAGCTGATTTCTCTGTAACAGGATAAGGTAAGAAAAAATAGAGAGAGATATTGAACTTAAAAGAAAATATACTTAATCCTTCAGGAAGACTCCAAACCAATGCTTCAACTCGTATCAGACACCCATGAAAACAGTTTTACATACAATTTACTCCAGAAGAAGGAAGTCTATGATAGCAGCTACTGTGTATTACTAAGTGGCTAATAATGGATTGGAATTTTGTGTCTATTACCTTGCATTATCAACGTAGCTATTTGCAAGCTCAAAATATTAAAGACCTTGTATATATGAGGTAACTCATTCCCTGTTAGAAATGCAACATGACAAAGCTCACATAGTTATTTACAGAGCCAGGATTCAAGCCCAAATTTCTCTGGCTCACACTATAAGCTATTTCTTTTGAATCATATTGTAATACCATAGTGACATGCCAAAATTCTGGAATCATTGCTTTAAAAAAAATAGAAAATAACATTCTCAGCTATTTTTATTCATTTTTAACACAACCAAGCTTACAAAAAGCACACAAATAAACATGAAATTCAAAACAAACCAGCTAAAGTGGGTTCTAGATCATTTAGCTGAATAGTAAAATAAAATTTAATTTAATTATTAATCCTTAATTAGAAAAAAAAAATTGTATGCACTTAAAGTGGCGTATACTCAGTGGCAGGGTATAAGCTAATTTTCTCCCTATTTAATAAAATATCTAATTTCTACTGCCCCTATTCTATCATCTTCCATCAAGAAAATTAAAACAAATTTCTCATTATATCTCCATTTAATTATGCATATATAGAGTCCTTCCTATTTAGGTTTGATCTTCCCTTGAAGGTCTAGGTATGCAGTTCAATTTTTTAATACAGCACTGAATTAACTAGAATCAACTATATCAAATATAAATAATAAAGCCTGTGTTAACAATGTGTTGAAACATGTAGTTTGAAGTCAGGATTATAGCTTCTAAATTTTTTTGGTAATAAAAAACCCTTCTTCTTACCTAAAAAACAGAACTGTTAATGTTAATTCAGTTATGATATTTTCTGCATTTGGATTCTTTTATTAGCTTCTTTAGTTATTGTTGAAGTCCACAGGGGATGCCCCAGAGGAAAACACACTAACTCTCTTCTTGAGATAAAAGCACAAGTTATTTTATTTATTTGTTTGTTTGTTTGTTTGTTTGTTTTCTGTAGAAAACATGTGAATGGTTGAGAATAATGGACTACATGATTTAAAAAAAGGGAAAGCATGAATGGACTTTGACCTCTGTTAAAAAAATGATGCCTCAGTGAAAAATACATATGAAATAGAATTGGAAAATAAATCTAATGATAAGGATATAATCCTAGCTCTGATAGTAATGAACTAAGTGACACAGGTTAATAACAATAATTTTATGAAATAAAATTTCCTCTTCTTGAGAATTGAAACTACTTAATTTTCACAAAATTCAGTAAAAATGCATATAGTGAAATAATATGAAAGCATTACATGTGACAGAATTTATAATTGATTAATATAAATTAATTATTTGTCCTATAAAATTTAGAGTTACACATCTGATGGTATAAGATAAATTAAAACTCAATGAGATTTTCAAACAAGAGATAAGATACAAATAAAAAATTATCATGTAAATTTTTGATAGGGAATAGTAAGAGGAGAGATGCTGCTGCATATAGAGTAGTGCAACATGTTATGTGATAGAACATTAGAATATTAGAGATAGGCAGAGTTAAAATTCACAATTTTTGAGTAGTATACAATATTTTCATGTCTTGCATCTCATATAATAACAGATTACCAACTTGTTACGTATATAAGAAACTTTAGAAAACTTGCTTAAAACACACATATGTCTCGGTCTCAACACTAGGATTTTAAATTAGGTAGGGAATTCTGGCCATCAAATATAATTGAAAAAGGAAGAAAGAAAGATGATACTGATAGGCAGACTTAGTACCATGCAAAAAGCTTCCAACATAGGAAGCAATGATGAGAGGCACATAGAGTAGTGGTGACATGTTAACTGAATATAGCAGTGGGTTGTAGATTGCTACATAGCAATCATAGGCCTTTGCAGCCAAGAGAAAGAATTCTGTGGTTCCAAAAGAAATAATGAGATAAATCTGTGTTGCATATGCAGGAAAAGCTTTATTCTCTGCCAGGTAATTGACCAACATTTTGGGGGTGTCAACTGAAGAATTGCAGGCATCCAGGAATGACAACACACTTAGAAAATAGTACATGGGATTGTGGAACCAGGCATCCTCAATAACCAGTAAAACCAGTCCCAAATTTCCAATCAGAGTAAAAAGATAGGTTGCTAGAAATAATAAAAATAGGAAGACCTCCAGCTCATTATTATCTGTGAAGCCCATCAATATAAACATGGTGACTTCAGTCACATTCTTCCATGGAATCCTGTAGGTATCCAAATCAGATTGTACCTCTGACATCTCAGTTTATATGTGTAGGTCCACAAGGCACTGTCTCGTGATATAGAGTTCACCCAAGTATATCCCCTTGTCTGCTTCTTAGAAACACAGTGATAACCTAGGCAGTGATTGGATAGGCATTGATGAAGAAATTGGGCCCAGGTGGATGCAGTTTTCTGTATATATAAAATAAGACATGGTTTCATTCATTTGCTGCTTAAATTTGTCATGTTAAAAAGAAAACAAAATTCCAGTGGAAGTTTCTACAAAGTTTGAACTACCTCTCCTTATATATATCTTCTTAAAATTCATAAAATGCAATGAATATCAAGGTTTCTATATTCAAAAGTATTACAGTGGAGTGTAACACCTGAATAGTTTGAAATTTCCTACAATGAACATGACGTAACTTTATTTAAACAATCATAATTTAAAAATTGGAGTAATAGCATTTACCTCGTAAGATTGTGTTAAATTTAAATGAGAAAATCAGAGTGAAAGTTATGCCATTTAGAAATGTTCCTCCATGTCTGAAACTAGCTTGTTAGACCACATTTCAGCTTCTCTTATAGGACAGCCATTCCACAGCAAGGCATTTTATGTGTTCTTTCCTGGCAATGATCCTGTTCCATTAGTACTTCTGGAATGATTTTGAATAAGGCATCTGAAGTTATTCTGGAAGAAAGTGCATCTTGTGTATTATAAAAAATAGTGCAATGTCCTTTTTCCTTTTTTCAGTTTTCTTTCTCGAAAACATAACACTAAAGTTGCACATTTTTTGTCTCTTAAAATGATTTTAACATTGTAATTGTTTTTTCAAATGTTAAATTTGCATAAGTTGTTTCTCTATGCATTTGCTTGATATTTCTGCAAAGTCCTGGGATGGCTATTCCAGACCTATTTCTATAAAAATAAATCATGGCCATACCTTTAAATGTTATCATTGTTAATGGAGCTTCTAAAATGACTATAATATATTATCCCACCAAATCAATAATGAACTGAGTTTTAAAGCTCTTTGTATTGCTTTGCTACAATATAATGTTTTAATTCTGGTATATTTTCTTATCTCATCATAGTGTTTCTTTTGTGGGATATGAAGAAATGAAACTACATAACCACAGTTAACAGCAGTATTGTAATATTCTTGCATCAATGTCAAAAAAGATACTGTATCAAAGCTAAAGGTCAATAATAAGGGTAATGGAATTTTTTCTTTTGGATAAGGAAAACTTTCTAAGATTTACTGGGGTGATGTCTATACAAGGCTGTGATGAAATAGAGAGCCACTGAGTGTACCCTTTGGATAGTTGTACAAAGAATGGGACTGTATAACACAGTGAACCATGTGGTAGAAGATGGACTGTGGAAAACAGTACAAATATGAGAATGTTCTCTCATTAACTAAAACTACTATACAGAACTAATATATGGTGTTAATAATAAAGGGTATAGGGAAAAATGTACCAAATGTACGCTATGGACCATAGTTACTAGTAATAATCTGATGATGTTCTTTCATAATCCGTTAACATATGGTCCACAACAATGTGTTGGTGGAGGGGTGATGTATGGGAGTTCTACACATAATGCATGCTCGTATTAAAAACTCATAACTTCTCTGATAAAAAATATATATTAAAAATTGAAAAGTGCTTGACCAAAAAAAAAAAAAAGTTTAAATGCAAAACACACGCAAAAAAAATTGTTAAAGAGATACCAACATTTGGACTGAATGCCTCAGTGATTGAAATACAGTAATGGGTCCAACATATTTAGGCATTATATTCCATCTTAATGACATTTGTTTTTCCTTTGCTACTGTAGAGTCTGAAGTATTTGACCATCTCTTAATTGGCACTTGTGTTTTCCAGGGTTTAATGGAATGAAATATCTGCCTTGTGCTGGGGTGGGTTGCATTCAGTGACTTACAATTGATTTTATTCATATGAAACACACCTTAGTTTTGTCTTTCAAGATTCCCAATATCAAGAAGAAAATGAGGAAATCAGTTTAAAACTACAGTTGGAAGGAAAAGATAGCCATATGTCATTTTCACCATGAAAGGTTATCACATCCATGTGTTATGTGGAAGACAAATAAAAAATATAAAAACAATGTAAATATGGGTCTAGGAAACAAAAATTGCTCATTTGATCCTTAAAGAATTCAAGAATTAAAAGGTACATAATTAAAGTAATTTCTCTTTTCTGTGCAAATACAGACACAATACATATTATTCATAGAGAACACACATACAAATAAAATAATTTCTAATGTAGTTTGAATTGCTATATTAATGAAAGAACATAAATAATCAATTAATAATATAAGTATGTATTAATGCATTGTGCATGATATATATATTTCTAATAATAACAAACATCATTCTCTCTCTCAACTAGACATTATCTTTTCTCCTACTCTCTCTTTCTCTCCCATTAACACTATTGTGAAAGGAAATAAAGATATTCAAATATATTTTGAAAAATGTACCAGTAGGTAGTCTAAAAAAGAAATTATTTACAAAATATACGTAACTGACATGCACAAGAGAAATTTCAGATACATCACAGCTCTAACCTTTACTTCGCTACCATCTATGAGAAAAGACAACAAACAATCATGAAAGAATAAAAACATTATATTTGGCCTCAAGACCTTGTATTAAAATCTCTGGTTTAAGGCTTAGGGAAAGCATGAGCTTGGAAAAGTAACTCCATCATTCCAACTAAAAGAACAATAAAATGTATCAAAATTTTCAGGCTCCAATGGTTCAACTACATGAACATGGTGTCATGGCACAGTATTTATTTATGAGCTGCATTAAAATTTTTTTATTAATTTTATGTTTAGGAACTTACATTATTGAAATATAATGAATTTTATTTCTGTGAAACACAGTTAATGGAGAGTTTCAAAATCAATTTTTACCATTTAAACATTGGTCAATAATTGGGTTTCAAATCATAATCTAAGTCTTTCTTCTTTTAATTATATATATCTTTGTTATATGACACTACTATACATAAAATAAATTAATTAAATACTTAAAATGAATTCTATCGAGATTAAACCCCAAGAATCTTGTTATTCTGTGCTTAAAGGTGCCATAAAAATTCATGCATTTCACTACATTCTGTCTTTGCTATGTCAGTAAATAAGTGTTTTTTTACTTTAACTTTCTTGAAAATGTTGTTGATAGAATTTCCTGACAACTGTTGATGTCTCTGAGTCTGTCTATATATTGGAAAGAGATTTATGAATGAAGGTATACCATATAAAAAGATGTCACATTACAGAAATTATCTACGTCACTACATGGAATGGAGACATGATAGAGAAAAGTTGATGTTTAGTAAATTCTCCAAGCTAATCTTCACACTAGCATTACTATTAAGTAATATTAGATGATATTAGACTGGCTTTGTTTACTTGTAGCTGATTTTCCTGTAACAAATGAAGGATAGAGAGAAAACATATATAGTTCTTGAAGTTTAAAATGAAATCACACATAATGCTTCTAGAAGTCTCAAAACCATTTCCTCAAATCTCATATAGGCTGGAAACATAAAGTAACAAACACCCATGAAAAGATTACAAACATCAAATTTCAGAAGAAGGAAAGCTATGATAGCAGCTACCTTGTGTTATTAAGTGGCTACTAAATGATGGGCATTCTGTGCCTATTTTCTTGCATAATCATCTTTGATATTTGTAAGCTCAAAATATTAAAGTCCTTGTATATATGAGGAAACTCATGCCTTGTTAGAAATACAACATGACAAAGTTCACATAGTTATTTACAAAGCCAGGATTCAAGCCCAGATTTCTCTGACACCACACTATAAGCTCTTTCTTCTCAATCGTAATGTAATACCGTTGTGATGTGCCAAAATTCCAGAGTCATTGCCTAGCAAACATAGAAAATAACATTCTCAGCTATTTTTAACCATTTTTAACACAATCAAGCTTACAAAAAGCACACAAATAAATATGAAATTCAAAACAAACCAGTTAAATGGGTTCTAGATCATTTAGCTAAATAGTAAAATAAAATTTAATTTATTTATTAATCCTCCATCAGAAAAAAAAATTACATGGACTCAAAGTGGCACATACTCAGTGGCTGGTTATAAGCTAATTTTCTCTCCATTTAATAAATGCTTATTTCTACTGCCCCTTTCTGACTATCAACATCCATCAAGAAAATTAAAACAATTTTCTCATTGTATCTCTATTTACCTAAACATATATGGAGTCCTTCTATTTAGTCTGTTTTCTTCTCTCGAAGTTTTAGGCATGCAGTTCCATTTCTGAATGAAGCACAGATTTAATTGGAATCAACTAGATCAAATTTAAATATTAAGCATGCAATAATGTATTAAAAATGTAGTTGGAGAGTCAGAATTATATTTTCTAAAATATTTTAAGTAAAAAAAAAAGCCTTCTTCTTACCTATGGAGCAGAACTGTTAACTCAAAGTATGCTCTGAATAATATGCATTTGGATTCTTTTATTAGCTTCTTGAGTTATTGTTGAAGTCCACAGGGGATGCTCCACGGAGAAAACACACTAACTCTCTTCTGGAACATAAAAGCACAAGTTATTTATTTATTTATTTATTTATTTATTTATTTTTCTGTAGAAATTATGGTTCGGGAATAATGGACTACATTAAAAAAAAAAAGAAAACACGAATGGACTTTTACATCTTAAAGAAATGACCTGTCAGTTAAAAATATATATGAAGTAGAATAGGAAAAAAAATCTAATGTTAAAGGACATAATTCTAGTTCTGATAACAATGAACTAAGTGACACAGGTTAATAACATAAATTACCTGAAATCAAGTTTCCTTTTCCTGAGTATTGAAACTGCTTAATTTTCTCAAAATCCAGGTAATAGGCACACAATAAAAAAATATGAAAATATTAAATGTGACAGGATTTATAAATGATTAATATAAATTAATTATTTGACCTTTTATGTTTAGAGTGTTACAATTCTAATGGAATAAACCTAAATTTAAACTCAATGAGATTTTGAAAGTGGTAATAAGATATGAATAAAAAAATTATCATGTAAACTCAGGGATAGGAATATTTAGAGAAGAGATTTGGAAATATATATATACTTGTAACAAGTTATATGATAGACCACTAGAATATTAGGAATCTGGCAGAGTTCAGACTTTTTGAGTAGAATACAGTCTTTTCATATGTTAGAGCTTTCATGTAATAATCTATAGACTATTAACTTGTTATGTGTATAAGAAACTTTAAGAAATTTTAAAAAAATACATTGTAGGCCTTGTTATCATAATCAAGGATTTTAAGTTGATAGGGAATTTTGGACATTATTTTGAAATAAAAAAGAAAGAAAGATGATCTTTGTAGGAAGACCACTTGGAAAGAGTCAATCTATTAATTAACTGCAATCCCAAATTGCAAATTTTTCTAGAGATTCAATGCAACCCCAATTAAAATTAAGCAAGCATTTTTGTAGCAATTGACAAGCTGATTCTACAAATGAAAATTTAAAACAAAGGAAATAAGATATTTACAACAATTTAGAACAAGAAATTGGAGGATAAAATTTGATTACAGAACTTATTATAAAACTAAAATACACATGAGAATGTGGTACAGATGACAAGATATGCATTTAATTCCATGGAATAGAATAGGGAGTGCAAAATAGAGTCACACAAATAGAGTCAATTGACCTTCAACAAAGATGCCAAGTATTACCCTGCCAAAAGGGTGCTGATACAAAGTACCAGAAATATGTTTCTCAAGAACTACTCCCAGTACCAAGCTGTGTTACTCAGGGTTTTCTACAGAAACAGAATTGACAGGAGATACCTGTAGATAGTAAGAGATTTTACAAAATTCTTTCAGGCAGCTGCGGAGTGCACAAGTCCAAATTCCCCAAGGCAGGTTGCAAACCAGGGGTTCAGATGAAGGTCCTGATGAGTTCCCAGGAGATGTTGGCTGTCTGTAGTAGAGATGGGAATTCTCTGTCTGAATTCTGAAATCTCTTCCCCTTTTCAGGCCTACAACTGATTGGATAAGAGGTCACTCACTGCTGACAGAAATCTCTTTAGTTGATTGTAGATGTAACCAACCATCTATGCAATCAAATCACTGATCATTAAAGTCCATGAAATCCCCTTGTATTACAATTAGCCCCATGCTTGTTTGAGCAGACAATTGGGCACTATTACCTTGCCGAGCACACATTATCCTGTCACAATGCCCTACTTTAACCTTTATAATTTTCCTTTTTCTGTAATTAATAAAGCTATTCCTGCTCTTTTGATTAGTGTTAGTATAGTATATTATTTGATATATCCTTGCTTTTTAAAAATTTCTTTTATGAGAAAAGTTGTGTGTTTACAGAACTATAATGCATTAAAATACATTATTCCCATATACCACCCCATCACCAACATCTTGCTTTGGTGTGGAATATTTATTAAAATTGATAATAGCACTTTTTAATAATTTTATGGTTCTTTAAAAGAGGTAGCCAGCATTTATTTATAGATTATATCTTCTGGATAATGTGTGAAGCAATTTACATGAACTATCTCATTAAACACACAATACATAGGCTGGAGAAATATGTTCTAAATTTTTTAAAATCTTAAATTAGGTTAGTTATAGGTTTACAGAAAAATCGTGTAACTAATACAGTATCCACATCTAAACATTTTATTTTGCCCTCTATACATAAGTTGTTTTTTTAAATTTTGACATTAAAAAAATATTTTTTTTGCTTTATTTTTCTTCAGATTTAATATATTCCTACATGTAGATTTTTAAAAAATATTTAGCCTGTTTGGAGTTCTTTGAACTTCCTGCATCTGTGATTTGGTGTCTGTCAATAATTTACAAAAATTCTTGGTTGTTAAAAATTATATTTCCTCCCACATTTCTTTCTCCTTCTGGTTATCTCCATTACAGATATATTATACCTTTTGTTATTGCCCCACAGTTCTTCAATATTCTGTTGCATATTTAAGTCATTTTGTCTCTGTTTTGCAGTTTGTGCAGTTTTAATTGACATATTTTCATGCTCACTGATACTCTCCTTGACCATGTCCAATTATATGAAGGTCACATTAAAGGCATTATTTATTTGTTACGCTATTTAAAAATACCTAGCATTATCTCTGATTCTATCTTAGAGTATCCATCTTTCCATTTACATCTCCCCTCCCCATCTTTTTTCTGACCTTTTCTTATAAATCCATACACACAACTCAAAATCGAACCACTTTAAGGATACAAATCAAAGGTATTAATTATCTTCTCAATATGATGCTACCATCACTATGATTTATTACAAATATTTTTATCACTCAACCAGAAATACTGCATTGATTTAGCAAGTACTCCCTATTTCCCTCACAATTCAGCCTCGATAACCTGTAATCTACTAGCTATCTTGTAAATTTGCTTATTCTATGTATTTCATATAAATGAGATTATACCATATTTTTATTTTTGGGTCTGGCTTATTTCACTGTAGTTCATGCATACAGTATTGTGGCACATATCCAAAAGACTTTCTTTTATTGCTGGGTAAATCAGACATTCTTGCCCTGTTCCTAACCTTAGGGGGAAGGTCTTCAGGTTTTCACTATATAGCTTAATTATAGCTGTGGCTTTTCAAAGGTGCCTTTTATCCTACTGAGAAAGTTGCCATCTCTCCTTATTTTACCAAGTGATTTTATCCTAAAATTGCCTTGTATTTTGATAAATTCTTTTTCTAGATCAATTGATATCATTTGTAATTTTTCCTTCACGTATTAATGTGGTATATTACCTTGAATTTCTTTCTTATGTTGAACCACTCATATTCCTGGGATAAATCTAAGAGAGACTTGGTGTGTAATCCTTTTAATACACATTCAATTTGCTAAAATTTGTTGATGATTTTTGCAACGATTTTCCTAATGGAAATTAGTATATACTCTTCTGTGCCACTTCTCAGTCTCAAGTAAATCCCTTGTTAGAGGACCCAGACATGGCTCCCAATTCAGTGTTCCACAGAGCCAGTTGGGGCTGATGCACAAAAACATCCAAATTTTAACTGAGGTGCACACACCCTGGGACCCTCGCTTGTACGTGCATGGAGCACTACTCTGGTTATACAAACTACCTTACAGAACCGATGGAGGGGGAGGGGACCAGGGCATCAAACTTGTCCTGTGACTCTCAACCTACCTTAGATTTTTTTCTTCCAATTTTCACCTTTGTTGAATGTTTGTCTCTCATCAATTTTCTTCTAAAGATTGGAGAAATTCCCAAGGGTAGTCATCAATAAAAGAAAAAACATCAGTGGGTCATCCTATTTTGACAGGCACTGTCCCTACACTCAGAGGACTATTGTTGCTCCCTTGGAGACTGTGGCAGAGCTCTCCAGGCTAGGAATTCAGATTCCCTCATTTATTGTGTGATTATCCACCCATCGTGACCATGCCCCATCTTCCGATCCTTTGAATGATTTTGAATATCTTTCATGTATATTCAGATGAACCAATCCCCACGAAACTCCCCCCCCAGACACCCCCCCCAATAATCCCCCGCAGTACCCATTGTAACCCTTCTGTGAATAGTTCATTGAGGGTGGTGGGCCACACTTGTGGGAGATGTTTGTGTGGGATGTGGTGGGAGGTGTGGGAGGTGGGCAACATGGGAATCCCAGTGGGTTCCGTGTAATATTTTGGGTAATCTAAGCACCTCTTAAAATATATGTATATATATATATATAAATAACATTTTTGTAAGCAAATACACATATATGCATATATATTTATATATCATTTTGCAAATGTTTGTATGTATTGTGAGAATTTTGATTTTTACCCACAATAAAAATAAATTAAAAAAAAAAGATTGGAGAAATTTAATTCTGACATATTCTACTCATTTTTATTTGATCTAAGGGAGCCGTGTGCCAGATATGAATGTGTCCTACTCCAGAATGTTACTCATGTCGGTTCCTACCCATCAGTTTTTGCACGATGTCTACTCTTTCCTTTATAGTTCTTAGCATATTATTGATAGTTATCTTAAAATTTTCATCTGATAATTCCAACATCTCTGACTAACTAGAGTCTGGGTATGAAGTTGCCCTGATATTCAGATTGTTTTTGTTTGTTTATTTGGTTGGTTGGTTGGTTGTTTTTTTTACTTTTAGCATGCCTTGTGAGTTATTTTTGAAAGCCACACATGAAATATCAGGCAAAGGCAACTGAGGTAAATAGACTTTTAGCATTAGGTCTATGTTTATCTGGTTAGGAGTTAGGCTGTTTTATTTTTTTCTGCAGCTGCAAGTTTCAGCCACTAAAATTTCTTCTGTTGTACTTTTGTCTGTCTCAGTTTTCTTTGAGTTTCCATAGGGATTCATACTTAAATTGGGACTGAGCCTTGCAATTCTTAATAGTTGCAACCCATTCTTATATATAGTAATTCTTTTAAAGTGTTGTAATATGTAGTGTGAAGTAAAAGGTCTATAATCCTATGATAAAGTCTCAGTTAAATGTGTCCCTGGTCTATGAAATTCACAAACGATTATCATTATTCTTGTTTTTCTTTGTAGCCCTTAGGTGAGAAGTGGTAAATACCACGTACCTGGATTTGTGCATCTATTATCCACCAGGTAAATGTGGCTTAGATAAAAGCCAGTTTGATTAAGTTCAGATAAAATACTGTCCCATAAAGTCTGGCCTTTGTTAAGGAAAACAGAATGCTTTGTGAATATTTTTAATGGCTATTTTTCCTGCTTTTGGAGGCACAATGGGAATTTTCCACCATCGCTACAGTGACAGGCTTCAGATGCATGGAGGCAAAATGCAAAAATGTTTGAGGGTTGCCTTAACGTTGGGTCTCCAGATGTTTTTTTTAACTCTCAAGTTAGTCCATACTCTATCTTCAGCAATTAGTCATGTCAAGTAATTTAATTGTTAAAAAGGGAAATTTAAAATGTCCCATTTAAGTACGTCTAACCTATTGCAACTCCTGATAAAGTAAATTTCTGTATCTGCATGTCTTTCTGGTTTTGGGGTACTGATTTGTCCTGTGACTCAATTTATGACAGATCTAAGAAAAGTTGATTTTACATATTTTAGTTTGCCGTCAAGACAAGGCTGGCTATTTCTAAATTCTACATGATGTTCTAAAACTGGAATTATTTTTCAGAAGAAGACACTGAACATATTAATTTTAAAATTTTTTAATTTGAATTTTTTCTTTAACAAGTCAATTTTATTGACACATATTAATAAAGCATAAATCTATCCAAAGTGTACAATCAATGGTATTCAGTGTAATCACATATTTGTGCATTCAACACTTCAATCATTCTTAGAGCACTTTCATTGAACATATTCTGATATCAAATTTGTGCTTGTCACAAAAGAGATACATGAGTCTTTTTTTGCATAATTATCAGAGAGATTACAAATGATGTTCTGAAAATTTATGGTTTGGATCTCAAATTCACACTTGAGAATTAACTATTTTAAAAAATATTTTAATTACTTTTTTTAATGAGGTTGCTTTAGTGAATTCAAAAGTCAAGCACTGCTGGTGGGTAAGAGCCATTTTTATTGTTAGAAAACAATATTTTCATTCTTAAGAATTCCTTAAGTAAGTACACCTTGAAAACAACTATAAATAGGCAGAGGCAGAGAAGACTTGAAATGAAAATTATTTTCATCATGTACCTGGTTCATTAGGAACAAACTTGAGAAAAGTTCACAAATGCAAAGTCATTCCTCTTGCATAAGGATAAAAGTACAGATAAAAACTA